>CBVK0102942806.1:0-12628 GCA_900067695.1 Picea abies
ACTGCACAAGAGCACTGGAGTGAAGTGGGAGCAACAAAGACTATAGGAAGCGATTATAAGGTATGTTATTTATTCTTGCTTCTTAGTAAATTCAATATTTAAAACTTAAGGAAAGCATCCTATTCTGTCTTGATTTGTTCTAGATCCAGGTGGATCTAGGGATATCAGTTTGTGTCCGTACTTACGGATTTATCCAGTAACAATAGTGATTACAAAATAAAAGGAAAAGAATTTGTGTCAGGGATACAATGAATTAGATCATCAAGAATGTTTGTGGAACATTATGAAGGATAAGAGGAAGAAGATCCTAGGGTTAGGTTGGATTTATTTGAGTAGAGTTTGGCCACATTGAAATTAATGGTGTCGTAGCTATTGGAAGCAAGGATAAATTCCCTCAGTAGATACTTTTCATGAAGGTCCCAAGAAGGAATAAAATAATCCAGAGACAAAGTGGAAGACTGAACCATTTATGGGAGAGTACAACTATAGTAAGACACATGTACCTTTTCGTGTAGATTCCAAGGTGGATATCAAACCTTATGCCAAAGAAGTGGATGCTATGAGGATGAACCAATGTCTAGAGTATATGGAAGCATATTTCAACGTGCATGAAGTAGCTGGAAAACAAAAATTGATTTTTCTCGGTTGAAGATTGAAGTCCATGCTTTGACATGGTGGGAGAGTGACACAGTAAGAAGATCACTAGGAAATGAACCACCAATGACTGATTGGGAAGTGTTCAAGGACATGATCAAATAGAAATTTTATCCAATATTATATGAGGAACACCAACAAATAGTATGGCATTACTTCAGGTAGAGAAAAGGACAATTAGTGCAGGAGTTCACGACATATTTTAGTAAGAGAGAAATTCATATGGGACTCTCTCTCAAAAGTCCAGAAATATTGGTCAAGTATTTGGGGGCATTGTTACCTTAGGTTCAAAGATAATTTATTTTATTTATAAAAAATACAATTGATGAGACCAATATTCAAGCATAATACCTTAAGGGAGACAAGAGGAAGAAACAAACAAGTGCTCATAAGCAAGTAGAACCACAAGAACAAAAAATAAAGAGGAAAAATAAGAAGAAGTGGAATGAGAAGAATATTATGGATGCAACATAAGAGGAAACACCTTCCACCCAACAATGTAAGTTCTATGATTGAAAGGGATGCATGGAGGAGAATTTTTGGAAATTTCACCCAAAGAAGTGCCCCAAATATTTTCAGAAAAGGAAACATAAAGCATTGATATCAATGGATGTTGAGGAATAGGTGGATAGCACATCTAACCTGGAAGAGAAGATTAATTTCACTAATATTCAGAAATAAGTGGAATTAGTTGGCTGAAATCACAAGGAGGAGAAAGAAAGTATCAAGAAGAAGGAAGAAAGTTGGAGATGAAGGCATCCTTGGAAGGATGTAGTGGTGAGAAGTGTTAACAAATACAAAAATTGATTAATCCTATAGGTACGTGTTTCAATATACTAGGGGACTGCCACCAAAGAGAGAGGTTAAACATGAGATTCAATTGTTGTTAGAGTCAGCACTACCTAACATTGGTTTGTATAGGTAGTTCTTCATCGAAGTGGATGAAGTAAAGAATCATTTGTAGTAGTTGTTGGAGTAGGGAGTCATCATACCCAATAGCTCACCATGTGATTCACCCATTATCATGGTGCCAAAGAAATATGGAAAATGGGGAATGTGCATTGACTACCCTGCCCTGAATAAGATCACCATAAAGAATAGATATCCTTTTCAAAGTATTGATGACTTGTTGGATCAACTGCAACAAGACAAATTATTCACTAAGTTGGACCTCAAATCAGGTTACCACCAAGTGAGGATTAAAGCAAAAGACATGTGGAAGACATGATTAAAAAAAATACAAGTTTTGTATGAGTGGTTAGTAATTCCTTTTGGATTATGCAATGCACTTGTAATGTTTATGAGTTTAATGAATGATGTAAAACATCCCTTAATTTACTCTTTTATAATAGTATATTTGGATGAAAACTAATATTTAGCAACACTTGGAAAGAGCACCTCTCACATGTGACATAGGTATTAGAGACCTCGAGGAAGATTCAATTGATTTCCAACTTGCAGAAATGTGAGTTTGGAAATACCTCTTTGATATATCTTGGACACATGATTGGAGGAGGAGAACTAGGAGTATATCCGGACAAGATTGCATCCATCACCCAGTGGCCTATTTCCACAATTATGACAGAGGTATTGAATTTTATGGGAGAAACTCAGTATTTGAGGAAATTAATTGTAAATTTATCCACACTAGTAGTTCCATTGCATGTCGTGACTTCCAAATAAAATAAATTTTATTTGTCTAAGCCACAACAAATATAATTTGAAGACATCAATAAGAAAATCAACAATGCTCTGGTCTTATCCATGCTGAATTTATAGAGACCTTTTGAGCTAAAGTCTGATGCTAGTGGATATGAATTAGAATTAATACCCATGCAAGGAGGAATCCATGTACAATATCATTTAGAGTTGTTTCATGGATAAGTGTTTGACTATATGACGTATTATAAGGAGCTCTTTGTGATTGTACAAGCTGTGAATAAGTGGAAGAATTACCTCTTTGGAAAAGAGACTATGATACACATAGATCATCATCCCCTTCAATATCTACATATTCATAAAGACATGAAACATGTGAGACAATACATGTGGTTAGGTTTCTTGTAGAAATTTCATTTATTGATTAAGTACAAGAAAGGAGTCACAAATAAACTAGAATGAATTCTCTCTGGATCACCACTAGAGAAGATTGCAACAATGGGGATGATAATGCATATTGATCCTTTCACTCATGAACTTCTAAGTTCATATTATGAGGGATATGAATATTTCAGAGGAGTCTACAATAAGCTAAAGGAGAGGGTGGTCATTTTCATGGAAGGAAATGAACACCACCTCCAAGATGGTTGTTTTACAAACTAGACAGACTATGCATACCTTGAGACATAAGATTTCAGTTGATAATAGAATCATACACTTCTAGGGTGGCTAAGAATTTTGGTGTGAAAAAGATAGAGGCGAATCTATAGTGGTATGTGTATTGGAAAAATATGCAGTAGAAGGTGGAAAATTGTTTTAAAGGTTTTCTTCTTTGCATCATGACCAAGTCAAGTAACTAGAAACTTGGCTTGTACATGCCATTTCCAGTACCAAGTAGACCTTGGGAGATCATCTCCATGGATTGTTTTGGATTTTTACCTATGAATCATAGAGGTCATGACCAATTTTTATTTTTGGTGGAACATTTTAGAAAAATGTGTTTGCCCATTCCCTATAGGAAGACAATATTTGGATGAGAGGTAGTTGAACTATTTTTTATCCATGTATGGGTACATTTCAGATTTCCAACCTCCATCATATCTGATAGGGATAGTAGGTTATTGGGTATATTTTGGATAGTTCTTTGGGAAAGAATGGATACCAAGTTGAAATACTACACTTCCTTCCATCCTTGGACTTATGGACAAACTGAGGTAGTAAACAAGACACTGGTGCAACCGTTGAGAGGTTACAACAACAAACATCCAAAGACTTGGGATGAGAAGATAGTATATGTTCAAAACTTTTACAACAAAGCACTTCATTATTCCACTAATAAGTCTCCTTTTGAGAATTGTTTTGGTTATTTACCTCCTTCACAATTTGATATTTTTTATGGGTAGCAAAAGGAAGAAGCAAGACTACAAGGAGAAGAAAAAAGGGAAAGCAAATTTGTGGACAAGATCAAGAATATAGATATGAGGGTTCAATATCAACTTAAGAAGAGCCAATAGTTGTACAAAGATAGACATTACCAACATAGGGAGGATCACAAATTCCATGTTGGAGATAAGGTGTGGCTCTATCTCTTCAAGGAACTATTGCAAATATCATCAAATAAACTCAAGCCCCTTAGGTATGGACCATTTGAGATCATGGAACAAGTGAATGAGAATGCCTTCATGATGAAAATTCCACCTTATATGCAGATCAACTCAGTCTAGATTTTAACCTTGTACAATATTTTACTGCAGATATATTTTCAATAAAAGAACATAAAAGATACAATGGAAAATATACACATTACATAGATATTTTTCCTGTGGAAACCCAAACCGAGAAAACCAACATATTCTATATTCATTCATGGTGATATATTTTTTACAATACAATATAGATATAGGATCCAACGCCATCCAAAACCCTAACCCAATGAACTGGATTAGTCAAAAACCCTAATTCATTAATCATAAATAGAAAACCATCGGAAAAAAACCATGTGCTGAAAAATCGTCCAACAATGGACATGAAAATCGAGGCAACATGAAAAATGAGGCACAATGTGACATGTTTCCCGAGGAATTTTTTTTCTTGGGGTCACTTCCCCCAAACCCCTGCACAAGGTGGATATCGCCCCCTTACGACCCTGAAGGGGTGCCTATCACCCCCCCTTACCCTTGCGTTCTCGACACAATGTAGCAGACACTAGATCTAGTCATGCAAAGAATATAACACATACCCAACACTTAGTGGTGAAAATGGAAAATTTGAAGTTGTTCGAACCCTCCATGCTAGATGAGGAGGAATAAAATTAGGTTCTTCCCACTATTGAAGACCTTACATGTCATGGATTTGAGAAGCTAAAGGAAGACGTAGTTCTGCAACATGAGGAGTGGATGAATCATAGAGGACAATAAAAAATGTGGTAGATTGGTCTCAAAGGATAGAATGAAAGGAAAGAAAAGTGGTATTAGAGGAACCATATTGAAAGCAAGTTTCCTTATCTATCCTTGGAAACGTTTCGGGACCAAAAGACTCCAAATGGGGAGGTGTGATCTGAATCGGATCTAATAAGAACAATTGGCTATCGACATAAAATATAGGATGATCAACAAAGGAAAAGTTTAAATCTATGGATGAAGAAGGAGATATAATTGTTGGCATCAAGGTCCCCACGCCATCATGATTGAAGTCCGATTTTGAATGCAATTTATGTAAATATGGGAAGTATATTATTGTATAAAATAAATAAAGTGATTTTCATAAAACCTTTTAAACGTGGGAAAAAAGATAAATAAACAAACAAACAAAAGAAGGAGAAGTATATTGGAGATAATTTGAAGCATTGGGGATGCCTAACCTTCCAAATATCCTCCCAATTGACTCAACATTCTATATCATTTATCCCCACAATGAGAAAGGGGTGTTGGTGCAGAATTGATTAGACCAGGGACCTTCATAGGTTACCAACAAAAGGGTCCCGAGTAGTCTAGATTGTTGGAATTTACATATTCTCTGGAGAGAATAAGTCTCACTTGAAGAGAAACCAAGACAAGAATATAAGGAAGGGTAAGGAGAATACTTAGGTATATCTCAAGAATCATCAAGATTCAACCTAGTCTTGGAAAGATGAACTAACAAAAAACAGATCCGAACTTATTCATAACTAATAGTAAAGACAACAGAGTTGTGACAACATTGTCAAACAATCTATAACATCTTGATCTTATCATGCATGAATAAGTAAAGCATAATGAAAATTCATAGATATAGATAGAGAATTACACATAATATTTTCAAAATTTTGGGTCCTTTCATATATTGTCATCACAAGGGTTTCTTAGATACAATTCAACATATACATACACTTCTTGGTCATGACAAAGCTAAAGAAAACTATATACTACTAAGAAACAAGGCTATCCCTGGCCCCTTTCTTTCTCGATATTACAATAAGTCATTATTCTGTTACAGTATTTGTTGGCTCCAAACTCATTCTTCAGAACTCTATCTATCCTTTTCCCAAAATGGAAATTAACCACAATAACAAAACCCAAATGGTAATGAATTATAATCCCGTGAACCCTTTACAATCATATACATCTCGTATATATTAGCTAGTTGGATTTCAAAATGTTTCTTTCTTTTTCTTGTTGTAACCTCTTTCTTCGGGCTAGTGTTGCGCTATCCCTCTAACCATTTTTTGTTTCTTTCTCCATTTCGTTGTTCATCTCTCTTGTGACTTTCGCAACTTGCTAACCAAAATTGGGACTGTAGTATTGCTTGTGCAACTTCTATTAACAAAACGAAGGGCCCAATAGGCTTAGACCACAATCCTTGACTTTCCCTTGAGTCAAGTCCTTGGTTCTTCTATGGTTTCTAGGAATGCCTATTGATTTCCCTTATCCTCTATCTTAGTTCTACTTTTATATTTTTATTGATCACTTTCTTCTTCTGCTTCTTCAAATGAAGGTCCCAACTCTGGAAGCAATTCCAGGGCTCTCTTCCTTATGCCTTGGAATTTGTCAGCGTTATCCTGCCATTTTCTAGCCAACAACAAATCTTTGGCCAAGAACTATTGAGTTGCATCTGTAATGCATCCCTTAGGTTTAGACGCAACTAGAGAGTTTCACTTTGAATTGGTTGTATCATTCACCTAGTGCATGTACAAATAGGATTTCTGGATGACTGGTCAGAACTCACATAGTTCTTTCTTAGCCACTAACTGGGCTTCATATAAAAAAATTATCTCATTGTCAGTTTGTTGGATCTGGTCAAATTTTTCTTGTTGTTCTAGTAGATCCAGTGTAATGGTGGCCTATTCGTTGAGTGACTATAGCTTCATGCGTAAGTCCTCCAGAGTCTGGTTGCGTTGTAATATAATACCCATCCAGTCACTAACCTCTCGAAAAATATGTGTACACTCTGTAATGATTCGGTACATCATTACTCTGGCCTTGTTCCCTTCAACCACAATAATTACCATTCTCTCTTGAAACTTCCGAGGTTGTTTCTCTACTTCACACTAAATCTCCCATAAATTTTCTTCCAGGTTTTGTGTGTGAACAACCAGCTCTAACCATGCTACCTGGAGTAGCTTGATCTTCTGTACAGGCTCACCTACTGCACTGGATTTAGGCAGTTATGGTGCTTCCCTTCGAATCATTGGCCAAGCTTCTGCAAGCTTCTCCTGGACCCTTTCCAGTTTCTGCTTCACCTAGATATTTTCATATTCTTCTTGCATCCAGTGTTCTCGGGAGAGGACTTCTTCCCTTTTATAAAAATATGCATCTTGTTCATCCTATTGTATCCTTTGCTCCAACTGATTAGTTCAATCTCTAATAATCCTAATTATATTCACTAATGGCCAGTGAGCGAGGTCACCAGAAGAAGTAGTGGCCTCCCTGGGTACTCATACCAATAGTGGGAGTCCATTGGCCATAGAATGCTATGATGGTGTCTCCACCTCTTGCTCCATTATATATGGACCTTGTGTAGACTGTGCAAGTCTCATCCTTACCACTACTGGAAGAAATGGGAGTATCTTTGCTTTCGCCAAGAAGATTTGCACCAACTCTTGACATTGGTGTGGATTCTGGAGCACTATCTCTAGTTGTTCTTGCAACGAGGTTACACTTTGTTTTGATGTTTATTAGGGTTCCTTCTGAACCTCTGGGACTTCCACATGTTTCTAGACCATGGTGTTTGTGGTTCCACTTCTTTGGATAGAACCCTCAACATTGATTATTGAGGGAGTGCGTTGTGGGCTTGGGGTGTGTTGTATTGACACACTTTGAGTCTCTATTGAAGGAGGAGTGTCCTGAATTAGTACAAATGGAACAATGGATTGGGTGGAGACTTCATGGGGAATACTATTTAGTTTTGGTATGTGCTCAGGTACTTCAGGGGGATCCAACTGCATGGGCTCAGGTTCAGTGGTTTGGGGTTGGATGGTTGTTTCTTGTGGTGGTGATTGTGGTTGTGGGGGTCATGGGGGTTATGGTGGTGATGGGGTTTTCTCAGTGATTATGGTGGTGGATGTGGTGGTATTCGGTTCATGGTCATCAATGATGTGAATCACCATTTGCATAGCTTGGGTGGAGGCTTTGGTATGAGGTAAAGTCAATGATATTGGTTTTGGATTCAACGACTTAATAGGGGAAACCCTTGCCTGAGGCTTTGTGGGAACGACATCTCTTATGAAAGAAGTAGCAAGGATTTCATTGACATCCTTACCTAAGAGGACAGCCTGTTCTGGAAGCTACGGGAACACATACAATGTTCTATTCTTTCTCTCCAGAGGTATCTCATCCTCCTTTGTCTCAGAGTCTAATGACATCTCAACCTTCTGCTTCTTTGTTACTGGTGTTGTTGAACCAGAACTTGGCTCAATTCATTCTTCCTATTCCCTTTTCTTTAGGATCTCCTAGGGTAAAAGATAGTGCATCCCCAACTTGTATGGGTTTCAATTCAATCCTATCCATGGCATGACCTCCTTGTCAAAGGCCTCTTCATCTAGGTAGAACAACAACATCTGGGAGTGAAAGTCTTTCATTTTTACATTCCTTGTCCAGACAAAAGTGTGGTGGTGGTTCATGTAGAACGTGATGTTCTGTGTGTTTAGGTTGAGCAATTTGTGTGTTTAGGTTCCATGTGTCTATCAACTTGTTGTACCCTTTCAAGAATGAAACACTATTGAATTCTTTGTTTTCTGAGTCCAACCTTGAATGCCAAGGTTCGAACATATTTGCCACATGACCCTTTTCCATCAATGATGATGATATTCCTAGGGGTGACATCCACTTCCACATGGAGAATGCAACCAGAAAGTAACCATATGTGAATTTTCCAACCTTCTCCTGCACCTCCTCCCATGTGACCATGAGTTCTTCCAAAAGGTAACTGCACCAATTGAACAAAGCTCCAAAGCTCCATTGGTGCAAAAATCTGCCACTGACAGGGAATCTAATGTGCATTCTTCTTTGTAATAAGATAATGCCTCCACTTCTTTAAGGCTTGAATCACTGCATAAAACTCTTTGTCATATGTGGAGTATTTCTTCTTGGTATCATTCAACTTCTTGCTGAAATATGCAACAGGTTTTTTATCTTGACTCAAGACTACTCCAATTGCTACTCCACTAGCATCACATCATACCTAAAATGTCTTTCCAAAATATGGTAGAACCAGAATTGGTTTTTCTATGATATTACTCTTTAATATCTTGAAGCTATTTTCAACCTCTTCTGTCCATTTAAAAGACTTATGTATTTTCTTCATAGTGTCTAATATTTATGCACATATACCACTAAAATTTATGATGAATTTCCTATAGAAACTTGCTAATCCATAGAAAATCCTTACCTCAAATATTCTCCTTGGTGATGTCCAATATCTGATATCCTTTACCTTTTCTAAATCCATCTTCAGCTCAATGGAAGAGATCACAAAACCCAAATATATGAGTTTTTTCTTCATAAAGGATGACTTCTTTAAGTTTATCAACAATTTCTCTTGTCGTAGTCTTCTCAGCACTAGTGTCAAGTATCTCAAGTGTTCTTCTTTAGTTTCACTGAAGAATAGTATATCATCCAAAGATACAATCACAAATGTACCTATGAATTTTTCGAGTACTTCATTCATCAATCTCATAAATGTGCTTCGGGAATTTGTTAAGACAAATGGAATAACAAGCCACTCATACAACCCTTAATTTGTTTTGAATTTTGTTTTCCACTAATCTCCTTCTTTCATCCTTATTTGATGATAACCAATTTTCAGATCTATCTTGGAAAAATAACTTGCTCCACTCAAGCAATGCATCAAATCATCCATATTGGGAAAAGGGAATCTATACCTGATGGTGAACTTGTTCATGGCTCTAGAATTTGTACACATTCTCCATCCTCCATCCTTCTTTGGACTCAATATAGTTGGCACTACACACGGACTTAAGCTCTCTCTTACAAACCCTTTTTCTAACAACTCGTGGATTTGATTCTTGACTTCTTCATTATCTTGAGGTGTCAACTTGTATGCTTCTTTGTTTGGCAAGCTATCTCATGGGATAAGATCGATGTGATGATTGATTCTTCTAATAGGTGGCAACGAGGAAGGTAACTCATCCACCATGATATCAACAAAGTTTTCTAGCAGTTCCTGAATTTCTTCAGGAAGATCATCCACATAAGTACTTATAAGGATGAATCTAGGCTTCCCCACCACAACAAAATGCATCTCTTTCTTCTTCTTGACTTCATTCAAGAGCTCTTTCCCACTCATGAGAAGTATTCTTGTGTTGGTTTCTTCCTTCACCTTGTTATCTTCTATCGGAAACAACATGTGTGTTCTACCATTTTTCTCAAGGGTGTAATTGTTTTTCCTCCTATCATGTATGAAATTTCTATCAAACTTCCATGGCCTTCCCAACAAAACATGAAAAACATCCATGGGAATCACATCACACAAAATTTCATCTTGGTATCCTCCTATTTTGAATTCAACTTGGCACCATTTACTCACCATTACTTGGTGTCCTTTCTTCAACAATAAAAATTTATATGGATTTTGATGTGCAGTAGTCTCCAGCTCTAGCTTTCCCACCATCTTTGTGGACACTAGATTATCAGTGCTCCCACTATCTATAATCACTTTGCAAACTCTATCCTTGGTCTTGCAATCAGTCCTAAACAGGTTGTTCCTCTGTACTGGTGCTTCTACCTCCTTCTCTGGTTTCAAGAGAATTTTTATCATCATGAGGGATATTCCATCCTTAGAAGATTTTGCCTCAATATCACTTTTTTTTGCTTCGTAAATGTGATCCTCTTCTTATTTTGTATCTTCATTTTCTCTGGACACTCCCAAGACATTTTCCCTATCTTTTCACATGAATAACATTTTATTTCTCCTCCTCTACCTCTTCCTCTTCCTTGAGGGAAATAATTTCTTCCACCATACTGTCTTCCTTGGTAACTTCCTCCCCTCTTTGTATGGTTGTGAAAATTTCCAATGTCAACTTTGGGTTTATGGACCTTATCATGGACAATTCCTTTATCTCTTCTTTTGATTTCCCCCCTGTTTCGTTGAATTTATTTTCTTTCCAAATTATCCTCTGCTTTCAGTGTAATTTGATAAGCATCTTCAACTGCCCTCATAGTCATCATGCAGATTTAATCCTGGATTTCATATCTCATGCCATTAATGTACCTTGAAACCTTCTCATCGTCACTCTCATGATAACTAGCTCTAATGTTCATCCTATAGAACTCTTTTGTGTATTCTTTTACTGTCAAACCTTTTTGTCTCAGGTTCTATAACTTCCTGAACACATTTATCTGATAGTCTTTGGGTATGAATTTGGCCTTCATATTGAATACCATTCTATCCCATCTTTTAATTTTATGTTTTCCTTTGATTCTCCTATAATCCTTCAATTCATCTCACCACAGTGATGCATGGCCTTTTAACCTTGTAAGAACATTTTTTACTTTCTTCTCATCATCAGCCTCTTCATAGTCAAAGTATTTTTCCATTGCTCTTATCTAGTCCAACAATTCTTCCACATCTAAATTACCTTCATACATTGGTATTTTTATTTTTTCTCTAGCTCCCAATTTGACAACAACTTTCAACAAGTGTTCTTCCACAACATCTTCTCCTGCAACTCCTCCAGACTCCATCTCTTCAATTTCAACCTCATTGATGTCACCTTCATCTTGTGATTGCCTTTGTGTAGTCTCCATGGCATATAACCTTACACAGAATCTCCTCATTTCCTCCTCCATCATTGGATTGGATACAATTCTATCCCTATGTCTTATTGGTGGCATGGTGTTGATATTTCTCCACACAGAGATTTAAAAAAAAACTTTGGCTCTGATACCACTTGACGCGAACCCCCTTATCCTCCCAGGGTCTTCTCTACCTTCCAGTCAAGGATCAATCAGTTGGGATTCAAATTGACTCTTGGGCACCTACTAAGCTCCAAAAAACATATACACAGGCCCCCAATTCCAACCATGAGTCTATGCAATAGACCCATGGGTTTTCTCCTCAACGTTTTTTTTTTTCTTTTTTTAAAATTTATAAGACAGATGCTAATCCCCCTACACTATGACCTTTTCTTCATGTGACCTTGGCTATGACCCCAATCTTAAACCAAAGGTTCTAATATTTCATGCTTCAAAACTTTTGGTGTCAAACAATACTCCAAACTCCTAAAGTGTCCTGTAGTTGAAGCTACGGATCAGGCTCTACATGCCCTCCTTCAAATCGATGGTCGAGATCTGTCTTGAATCCAGAGCTTCATGTGAATTTAGGCCAAGTTTCCCTCTTTCATTTCTCTTAGAGTGCTCTACCTCCGAATATGAGATCTGTCAACATGTGTCTCTTCCACGATCGACGACTCTGGTGAACTCCGACCTTCGGGCTTCCGAAGTTATCACACAATTTCACAATATTTTTCTCGAAGGGATCTTTGTTCAAATGCATGAATATCTAATGCATTTCCACTCCATGATCCAAGGTCACGATGGAATTTTCCTTCAGGCTTTAGGACTTTATGTTTCACTATGTGAACTTTTCCCCGGAGTGCCTCTCCTCTGTAGTGAGGATCTAGCACCATGTGTCCTCCTTGGATCCGACGGTCTAGATCTCTTTAGGGATTCATAAGTTCTACACAATGTTGTTGGTTGTGGAGCCTGATTATCTTCCTAATTCATAGGTCCTTTCTTTCAGCCATGTTTATACCCCATGAAGTATTTACACCCCAGAAGTATGTACACTCTTCCACACGGGGGAGTGCAGAGGGGGGGTA
>CBVK0102942807.1:0-14012 GCA_900067695.1 Picea abies
ATAAAATTTTAGTGATATAAACATAATAAAACTTCCATCTTAATAATATTGGCTTCAAAACATCACATCAAATGTATTTGCATGAATTTCTTTCTCATTCATTATTAAAATTTAAATGGTAAAAATAAAATATAATAAATGTATGTTTTAATTTTATTATTTTTAAATAAAATATAATTTATGTTTTAATTTTATTATTTTAAAATTTCTCTCTCATTCATTATTGAAATTTAAATGGTAAAAATAAAAAATAATATAATGTATGTCTTAATTTTATTATTTTTAAATAAAATATAATTTATATTTTAATTTTATTATTTTAAAATATTATTTTGAATTAAAAAGTATTATAATAATTTATATTGAAAAATAATCAATTACAAAAATTCAAATAAAAATTTAAAAATAGATTATTATGAATAGATTTAATTTAAATTTTATCAAAATTAAATTTATGTAGAATTTTTTACTTATAATTAATTTAAATTGTTTATTAAAATTTATAATCATATTTTAAAATTTAAATATTTGAAGAAAAAAAAATTATAATTTTATTTCAAATAAATATATTGTGTAGTTAACTAATTTATTAATTAATTATTAGTTGAAAAAATATTATTGAAAATGTAAAATCAAGAATGGAAGGTATGAGGGGATAGTTTTAGATCTAGAGGAAAATTTGAAAGAATATTTTCTTGGAGCCTAAGAAGGTCCACAAATAATTAAAGTGAGGCTTATGAACTCCTATGTGGTCTTCTCTTAGTAATTGAATCAAGATTCAAGAACTTGATTGTGAGATGCAACTCAAGCACAATTATCAAACTAATGTTCTTAAAATCTCCCTCCTTCGATAACAAGATTGTTTCCATTATAAATTACTATCAAAAGGAAGTCAACAATTTCCAAAAAATCTCGTTCTAGGAGGTCCTTCTAGAACACAATCATAAAAAGATGCACTAGCCAATAAAGCAACTTCTCTAAAAGTTGGAATGCTTAGGAAAAAAGAGAGTTTATTTTACCAACCAATGCCTTAACACCCATATCTATCTCTCAAATGAGGGCACATAAAATCACATTAATGCAACATATGTCACAACACCAAATGCACCGTGTTGCATATGAGGTGCGTGGATATAAAAGGACCTGTGCATCCCTCCTTCGCATACCTGAACTTAATTTCAATTTTCCCTTTAAATACTGCAACAAGGTTTATCACCAACGTGGTGGAATAATGGATTTTAATTCGAGAGAATGCACCAACATCTAGAGCAAGGCTACATTGCGGGAAAACCAATTAGTAAGAATCTCCCTCAACCTTTGGATAGTTCTGCTTGAAGGTTTTAGGCTCATAACAAGATCTATGTCTGGAATCTCCATCGCACTAGCTCTTGAAATTTTTCTAGATGTTTGAATTTACGGGGTTAGTCCATCCTTAGGTTTCTTTTGGTATATTTAGGTTTCTTTGATCTTTTGGGAGTGAATTATGGGTGATTGTTGTCTCTCGGTATTATGGACATCTTCATTTGGGGGTTTGGCTTCTTCGTTCTGCGTGATATTAGGCATTCTAGGCTAAACAATCCACAAACATTAGATGACCTAGTGGTTTTGTTTGGCTAACCGTGCAGTGGGGTCGTGCAATGGGATTTCTCTAGTGTTTTGGTTTCAGGGTTTTAAGATGAATGCTTTCAAGAGCTAGCAACTCAGTTTTAAAAAATTCAAAGATTTCTTTGTCAGTATGAAGAGTCCATCCAACACAATCTCACTTCTCTTTTCTATGTGACATCAAAAGTGTATGAAAATGAGCATCGATGCACTTTTTCATAATGTCATAATATGAACACATTGGTACAACAAAAATGACAAATTGGCATCATGGAGATAGAATGTAGCATGTTAAGAAATTTGGTGCTCAATTTAAGAAAATGATAGCAATGAATAGCTTTCAACTACAAAATGTTTACAAGCTTTGTTCATCCAAAGTTCAAGGAGAATGATATTGTTTACCAAATGCTTAAAGATATGAATCTTGTACATCATGAACCTCATCCTACCAATTTAAGACTAAAAGATAAGAAGAGTGATCATATTATTTGCTAAATCTTATGTTATACAAAGCAATTATAATTTCAAGTATTTTCTTAAAACTGTATTCATATAAGAAACATGAATACAGTTTATTTTATTTTAAATAATAATAAATCAAATTAAATTATTTTATTAAAATAAAAAAAATAAAATTTAAAACTAATATTTAAATAATGGATTACATATAATTTCACTATTTAAATTAAAATAATATATATTTAAATAAATTATATAATTAGTGTTAGTTGTTAGAAGCTAGTTTTATTTTATCTTTTGTCTTTAACTACATTTATGAAAGAATTAAAAATATATATTTTTCAAAATAAATTTAAAAAAACATATTTTTCATATTAGTCATCTTAAATAAAATTTTATTAATATGAAATATTTACAAAATTCAAATTTTATTAATGTCAAACAAACTTGATCTCAAACATTGACAAAATTCAAGTTTTATTGATCTCAAACATCGACAAAATTCACAAAATTCAAGATGTTTCTGATCTTTTCTCATAACCACTCCCACTCCAAAACTCTCAAAAGTATATTTTATTTGAGATTATAATTTAGTATATTTTATTTGAGAATATATTTTATAATTTAATTATATAAAATAAATACTCTCAAAAGTATATTTTATTAGATAATATATTTTATAATTAATTGTTTAAGATAAATATTTGAATGGAACAAAATAAATTATTGAATGGAATAAAAGGTGTCAAAAAAAAATCCAAGATAGATTTTAGAGGTACAATCACTATTGTTTTGGACTAAGTAAGAGTAGAAATGACGTCGTGCAGTAATCGTTCAGCTTTTGTAAACAAATCTAAAAGGATACCCAAAAGTAATTATTGCAACACTGTAAAGTCAAGAAATGACGTAAGAGAGCAACACTCTAAAGTCAAGAAATGACGTAAAAGAAACACTCGGCAGACTCTCCAATCTAAGCCCCCGCTTTATTACAGTCGGTCCCCACATTCCAAACATAGAAGGATTATATTATATACACATACAGACCCCTTATGTCCAGTGTCCATGGCCTTCCCCGAAACGCAAAAGCAAAGTCACGAAAACGCTTCTCATTTTTAATTAATATGCCTCCTTCCATTAGCGTTCTCCCCTCTTATTCTAATGCTCAGACTGAAACAATTTTTCTTCATAAACGTGAAACTTGTGCCACGCAATGCTAAGAGGTCGGCATTCACATGTTAATTTTAAATTTCCCACTGAATTCATTTAACGTTGCCAAGCATGGCAGGCGGTTCAGTGCGCAGCTATATATATGGAACTGACGAGTAAGTATTGCCACTCAAATATTGGAGTTCTGGGATTCAATCAACTTATATTGCGATGTCATCGTTAGAGCTGGTGGAGGAGAGTATCAACGCTGAACAAACTGAGAAAATGGAGGTTTTTATTGGAGAAAATTCATGTGAGGATGAGGAGGGAATTACGACAAGGAAGATGTGCCTGCGGAGGTTATTCAAATACGCGGACAAGGTGGATATAGTATTGATGATATTAGGCACGCTGGGGGCACTGGGTGACGGAATGGCCACCCCAACCCTCTTGATTGCCACCAGCGGATTGGTAAACACGTTAGGGAACGGATCCACCGCAACCCATCCGCAGCATTTCATGGATGAAATCCAAAAAGTATACATATAAACTTAAGTTACTTATACTCCCAATGATAGTCGACATTCATACATGTGTATATATATATGGCACTTGTTTTGTGCAGATTCATAGCATCTAAGTAGCTAATTGTGTAATCTGTGGTCTAAATGCAGTATGTTTTATATTACGTGTACATTGGCATAGCAGTGTGGATAGCAGCATTTTTGGGTAATTTTTCTGCCTGTTTCAAAGCATAGTTATTGTTATTATCAGGTTTGTGTCCACCAGCTTAAGAGTTCAATTTATTGACAAAAGTGGCGTTGTCGTTGGAATGTGATTTGCAGAAGGATTTTGCTGGACAAGGACAGCAGAGAAACAGAGTTTTTGTATTCGCACAAAATATTTGGACGCTGTGCTGAGGCAAGAGGTTGGATTCTTTGACAAGCAAGGGAGCAATATATCAGAGGTTGTAACAACTATTTCCAAGGATACTTTTGTTATCCAGGATGCACTCGCCGAAAAGGTATGATCTCCAATACTAATTAATCACCCAGAGTACAATAATAAACTTAAATGTTTAACGCGTGCTTCCATGACATACTTAGTAGTCAAAGCGCGTATAAGTGTGGCGGGCGATCCACAACTGATGAATATGGACTAAAACACAAACCCATCTAAACCCAGCTCTGATATCTCAACTTCCAATATTTTATGTGTTAACTATTTGTCTGAACTAATTATATACGATATTCAGAACCTGGTGATGCATATGACACGAAGATTTAGAGGGGTCCGTGCTCTTATAGCCGCCCAATTAGCCAAGTAATATGCTCGTAGACATGTTATTGTGCTGCTTTTCCAACTAATAGACCAATACCATTTTCATAGTTACACTCAAAAATTTGAGTTTCACTCAGAATGCTAGCTCAAACCTGATAATTATCTACGAGGATTTTAAACAACCATGTACTCCATTTTCCGCTTTGCAGGTTCCAAACTTCCTGATGAATACAGCAACATTTGTTTCCGGCTATGCAGCTTCATTCTACTTGTCTTGGAGATTAGCATTGGCAGCCTTCCCTCTTCTTGTATTACTTGTGATCCCAGGATTGTTGTATGGACAAACACTGATGGGACTTGCTCGTAGAATGCAAGCAGAATGCCAAGGAGCAGGCAGGATTGCAGAGCAAGCACTGTCCTCTATCAGGACAGTGTATTCTTTTGTAGGAGAGCAGCAAACTATGGAAAAGTATGAAGCTGCTTTGGATGATACGGTAAAGATAGGCATTAAACAGGGACTAGCCAAAGGTTTGGCCATTGGTTGCTCTGGACTTTCATTTGCAATCTGGGCATTCCTGTCTTGGTACGCAAGCATATTGGTCATGTACAAAGGGGAGAGTGGTGGAAACGTCTTTGCAACAGGCCTTTCACTCATCATGGGAGGCCTGTAGGGATCCTTAACCTACCAATACATGCAATATATTTGTTAAGCATTTAATTTATTTTTGAGTGTTTTTGACATGTAATTGTTGTGTTGACAGATCTCTTGGAACTGCTCTTCCTAACATTAAATGCATCAGTGAAGCTTGCATTGCTGCACATCGCATAATACGGATGACTGACAGAGTACCAGCAATAGATTCTGATGACAAAAGTGGGCAGGTGCTGGACAAAGTCTCTGGAGAGATCGTTTTCAAAAATGTTGAATTTGTATACCCATCCAGGCCACACACAAAGATTTTCCATAACTTTTGTCTTACAGTTCCTGGTAGCCAAACTGTGGCTCTAGTTGGGAGTAGCGGCTCTGGAAAGTCTACAGTGATTGCTTTGCTAGAAAGGTTTTACAATCCAGTGGCAGGGGATATCATGGTAGATGGCATAAATATTAAGAACCTACAGTTAAAGTGGTGGAGGAATCAGATAGGACTGGTGAGTCAAGAACCAGCCCTGTTTGCAACCTCCATTAAAGAGAATATCATGTTTGGAAAACAAGGATCGAGTATGGAGGATGTGGTTGCTGCAGCAGTGGCTTCCAACTCACACAATTTCATCAGTCAACTTCCGGAGGGATATGACACTCAGGTAACTATATATACTTTTTTCTGCCTTAATGATAGTACTAGCATATATCCATCTTAACTTCAGATCTGTTATGAGCAGAGAGTTACCCTGAGCAGAGAGTTACCCACCCAATTGCCAATAAACAACATCTTGTGGATCTGTAATCCATATGCTGATGCAAATGTATACAAAACATCTATTGCAGGTGGGGGAAGGGGGAGTGCAGATGTCTGGAGGTCAAAAACAACGGATAGCCATTGCCAGAGCTTTGATAAGAAATCCCCCAATCCTTCTGCTTGATGAAGCGACGAGTGCATTGGATACAGAATCCGAGAAGATCATTCAACATGCCCTCCACCAAGCTTCCATGGGACGCACCACCCTAGTTGTGGCTCATAGACTGTCTACAATCCAAAATGCTAATCTAATCTCAGTGGTTCATGGTGGCCAAATAATTGAATCAGGTCCCCATGAGGAGCTTATCAATAAATCAAAAGGAGCATACAGAACATTATGGAATATGCAGCAGCAGACGGGGATTGAAGAAGAATTACCAGAAGTTCAGCCTCAAGTTTCCTTGTCAAGAACAAGCAATGCTAGTCAAGTTGGCAGATCAAGCTGTCAATCGCTCAGCAAATCTATTCACTTGGACAACATGACTACAACTAACCCACCCATGGGCTGCAGGGCACTTTTTTGCAGATTGTTGGCATTGAATGCTCCTGAGATGAAAGAAGCCATGATTGGCAGTACATGTGCTATTATATTCGGGGCAGTGCAACCTGTCTATGCATTTGTCTTGGGAAGCATGATCTCTGTGTTTTTTATCAGTGATCACCAAGAAATGAAATCAAAGATAAGGTCATATGCCTTAGTGTTCTTCTCTCTATGCCTTGTTTCATTCCTTTTAAATGTCGTACAGCACTACAACTTTGCAGCTATGGCAGAATCACTCACTAAAAGGATACGCAAGAAAATGCTTGCCAAGGTCTTGACATTTGAGGTTGGATGGTTCGACCAAGAAGATAATTCCAGTGGGGCAATTTGTTCTAAGCTTGCCAACGAAGCCAATGTGGTGAGAGAAAAGTGCCAACTACATCCATGAGTATTATTCGATTTATTTGTTATGTTTCTAGTGAGGGTGGTAGTTTTAAAAATGAAATGAAATAAAATTTTAGGACCCTAAAATTTGTACGTTTACTTTCATCCACCAACTCAGCAAGCTTTAAAATTTAAACATTGTTTTCCCTCTCATACTCTGCAAATTACAATGCAGCTAAATAGCTATAGCTATAGAATATGTTATCAAAATCCATTATTATCTATATTATCTAGAATACTTTTCCTGCATTGTAATATTTACACAGCCTACTTGTTTAGGTGGCAAGCCATGTAAGTCCCTAAGATTATATTACTTTATTCAATGCTGTAGTCTTATCTGTTCATACACTAACAAAACACCACATGCATCTCATCTTCAACTTCTTCAAAGGCACGATAGCGTTTGATCTATTTTCTTCCATCAGCCTGTTTCCATTGCTAGACTATGTGAGCTTACCTTGAATTGGAAAATCAAATGTTTCTTGTGAACTTACCTTGAATTGGCAAATCAAATGTTTCTTGTGAGCTTACAGACCTTTTTCTGAACTGGTATATGAGATGTGGGCTACATATTTGCAGGTTAAATCTTTGGTGTCTGATCGCATATCTCTTGTCATCCAAACTCTCTCAGCAGTGATCCTAGCAATGACATTGGGATTAATAGTAGCATGGCGACTTGCAATCTTGATGATAGCTGTGCAGCCCCTCACAATATTTTGCTTTTACACCAGAAAAGTTCTGTTGACAAGCATGTCCAGCAAATCTGGAAAGGCCCAAAACCAGGGCAGCCAAATGGCAGCAGAAGCAGTGGCCAACCACAGGACAATCACAGCGTTGTGTTCCAAAGACACAGTCTTAGCACTATTTGCAGCTACCCAAAGGGGGACTCTTAAGGAGGGCATCAGACAGTCATGGTTAGCCGGTTTTGGAATAGCAAGTGCTCAAAGCCTAACATTCTTGACTTGGGCTTTGGATTTTTGGTATGGTGGAAAGCTTGTGGAACAGGGATTGATCAGTTCAGAGAGTGTATTTAAAACGTTTTTCATTCTTGTAAGCACCGGGAGAGTGATAGCAGAAGCAGGAAGTATGACTTCAGACCTAGCTAAAGGCTCAGCTGCCTTAAAATCTGTGTTTGGGATACTCGACAGGGTCACCAAAATCAATCCAGATAATTCAGAGGAAATAAAGCCACTGAACATCCAAGGGGACATTGAGTTCAGAAAAGTAAGCTTTGCTTATCCAACTCGGCCAAATATGATAATATTGAAGGAATTCAGCTTGAAGATTAACACAAGGAGTAGTTTAGCTTTGGTTGGGAAGAGTGGATCAGGGAAGTCCACAGTCATAGCACTGATTGAAAGATTCTATGATCCATTTAAAGGGAAGATCACAATAGATGGATTGGATGTAAAAACATTAAACTTGAGATGTATAAGGGAGCTTATAGCACTGGTTGGACAGGAACCGACTCTGTTTGGAGGCACCATCAGAGATAACATCTTATATGGAAGACCTAATGCAACAGAATCTGAGATTATAGAGGCTGCCAAGGATGCCAATGCACACGCCTTCATATCGTAAGGATCATCTTGCTCTTATTATATAAACAAGAACACCTATGATATATATAATTCTAACATTGGATGTGGATATTTGCAGGTGTTTGAAGGATGGGTATGAGACATATTGTGGGGAGAGAGGAGTGCAACTGTCTGGAGGGCAGAAGCAGCGCATTGCAATAGCAAGGGCAATCATAAAGAAACCTGCAATTTTGCTGCTGGATGAGGCAACCAGTGCATTGGATGGTCAATCTGAGAAGGTGGTGCAACAAGCTTTAGATAGAGTTATGGTGGGAAGAACCACTGTTTTGGTTGCCCATCGATTATCAACCATTCAGAGTGCAGATTCAATCGCTGTGGTTCAGAATGGAGAAATTATTGAACAGGGAATTCATGCAGAACTGATGAACAAAGGAGGGGCCTTCTCAAATCTAGTTAGAATTCAACAATCGCATCCAAGAATATCACCACAAATGGCATGATATTTGTGTAACAGATTAAAAACGTAAGTTCTTAAGAAAAGTACATTCGTGTATAAACCTCAAAGAGATATGGGATATATTATAAAGATCTAACCAACTGTAACCGAAGTGTCAGATAATTGTTCAAAAGACTGCATATTGAGCTAAAACACCAGCAGTCTGAAACAAAAGCCGAATAGCTGAACGTAAAACAAATGGGAAAAACAGGGTATACACAGCAGAATCAACAGGAGAATGAATAACATGAAGAATGGAGAATGGAATTAATCTTACTCCTATAAAATTTATATAGCTATGCAATGTAACACCCCATCTTTTTGTATCCTGCTTATTTACTCTCTCCTCAGCGTGGATGGTGGATCTCATTATTACCTCATGCTTCATAGGATCTTATTTTGGATTGTGGACAATATCAGCTTTTTCTTGTTTGAGTCCTGGAGCAATATGTTCAACATTCACCTCATAAGACTATTCTAGATGTTTGCTTACATTGTTGAATAGAATATGATGTTATGTACTCACGCATGTATTGTTATTCCGATGTATCATTTATGATTGGGATCCATGCATTATTATGATGTTTATCGCCGGTGACTGAAAGATATGATATATATTGATTATGGTTATGATCCATGTTTTTCCATGACTAAATGGTTTGGTGAAGTAATGTGATGTTCTTTGAGGAAATAACAACAGTTGCAAATTCATGATTCCCAAGACCCACACTGACCTGAGTCAAATGTTGGGAGTTGCCTGGAAGAATGCTAGCATGTGGTGGAAATCATACCCAGGGGAAAGAACTTTTGCCCAATGAGGATAGCCAAACTAGAGGATAGTACCTTGTGAAATTTGGGAAGGGAAAAATTGATCTCGAACACCTGAAATATGGTTCCTAAATTGATTTAGGGTTAAAGGCCCAAGGGATTTGGGTTTAATTCACCTAAAATCTATTTTATAACCTCAATATTTGTACCCCTAATCCCAATTTCGCCCAAGCATATTCAGGTGTGGTAAATAATATTGGAAAGAGGGATGGAAAAACCAAGAGCCTTTCTTGGGAGAGAGTTGTTACCTTTTGGGGGGACTACCTTGAGGGAGGGGGCTGGATATTTG
Organism: Picea abies; assembly: GCA_900067695.1. Classification (NCBI taxonomy): domain Eukaryota; kingdom Viridiplantae; phylum Streptophyta; class Pinopsida; order Pinales; family Pinaceae; genus Picea; species Picea abies. The sequence continues at coordinate 10,025 of CBVK0102942807.1, forward strand.
CTGGTTTCTGTCATGAGAAAGAGGAAGTTGTTATTGATTTGCAATTTGTGGGAACAGTCTGAAAACTGCTCCAGCATTGTTTGAGTGTGCAAGAGGAGGCTAGGGGGGTGTACCTAGCCCAAGGGGGGGTACCAAGGCCCAACATTGAGCCTAGCACTGATTGAAGGAAGAACTCCACTGCTGGAGACACTGCGATTCCAGGAACACGAGTGGAAGTATTCTTGCACACCATAACCCTGAGAGGTGTGAGGGTGTTGTAAGCCACAAAGGCCTTTCCACACAAATGTTTTGTTCAGATGGATTTTTGACCCATTGTTGTTATTAGCTGGCCAATTTGAGTTGATTTGAGTAGAGTACTTAGGGAGTGTTTCCCTACTTGGGGGTCATTGCTTAAGCCCTTCACAAGGGGCATCATCTGGATCCAGGGCCTACATTGGTTGGGTGGAAAATTGACCCTTGGGTGTGATATCCCCATATTGATAGTTCTTCATTGAAGCATTGGTTTGCACCAATAGTTGGCTCTCGTCAAAGTGAGAAAGTCCAGGTATGTGATAAATCCACTGCTAAATTGTACTGTATTTTGATTTCTGAATTCTTTGAATATCTTGGAGGGAATTTCCATTGGATAAAAAAACCCGCAACAGGTTCATGCTGGGTTGGGCTGTTACAGGCAAGTTGAATGTGCATATGCAAAACTGGAACTTGGCTTTGTGCAATAATTTTGTCAATATATCTGCAATCACAGAACTGCACTACACATTGTTTTCTTCAACTTGGTCACAAACAAGATGATATTGCACTTCTCCTTAGTGGCTTGGCAGGCCACTATATATTCTCCCTCTGCACTTCAAAGAAATAATGTTGGATGTTTTTTGTTGGGCCAACAATAACTTTTTCAACATGCAACAATAACTTGCTGTCTGCCCAATCCATATCACAATATCAAAAGCACTGTAATGTACCTTCTGAACTCCTATTGAATGTGACAACCTAATTGCTTGGTCCCTGATGAAACCTAAAAAATTGACTCACTCTACTTAGAGCATGCATAATATCAATCCTCCTTGTACATATTAGGCCCTTAACCACGCTGTGATAAGGAAGTACCTTCATCCGGTGCCTTGGGAAACATATATTTTAAAAGCTTGACACCAACTTCCAATGGGATAGCCATTTGTTAGCATTTTATCCATCTCAAATTTCCTAAAGGCATTTCAATGTAACTCTCTTGTTTGAGATGCATTTCCTTCTGATGCATGTTCCTTATAACCTGGATACCCATGCAGTGATGAACTTTACCATGATCAATAATCTAAAATCCAGTTGCCAACTTGAACTTAAGTAAGGCAGATGTTTGGAAATCATCACATATAACAACTGCATCATTGACATATAAGGACAAAACTTGAATTAACTCACAAATATGCGTGATGTGAACATTTGAATCAGCATTGCAATGCAAATACATAACTCCTACCTGGAGAAACCCAATCTGTGCATTAGATTTTTTCTTTAATCCATACAAGGTCTTTTACAACCTGCATACCAAATGCTCCTTGTTGGACATAACTATTAAGTTACTCCTTTGTATTAGCACTAATGGTCACCCCAAACTACTCCCTTTTTTAAATACTATTGTTTATGAAGTCCATCAAAATCAGCCAATTTATAATCTGTGGTGCTATTGCTTGTTATATATTAATCCAGGTTTTTTCTTATATTGAGCACTGCAATTCATTAGCCAATTCATAATCCCTTTTCAGACAATCTCTCAAGCAGAAAAACAGTGTATATTAAAAATACATTAATTTCTATATTGCTACCCTCTTACCATCAAGGTCTAGAGTTTCCAACTGAGAGGATCAATTGATGCTTCTAAGTCGCTACTTAACTTATTGGAATATAACAAGAAAAGCTGTCGCTGCTCTAATTTTAAATTTGAAGACCCTACAAAAGCTTCTAGCTACAACAGTAGCCTTTCCGTGGAAGACACTTTCTCTCTTTTCTGCGGAGAGCCAAAACCACCAGCAATCTAGAGCTTCCAACCGAGAGGATCAAGAAATGCTTCCAAGTCGCTACTCAACTCATTATAATATAACAAGGAAATCTGTCGCTGTTTTAATTTTAAATTTGAAGACACTATAAAAGCTTCTATCTACAACAGTAACCTTTATGTGGAAGAGACACTCCCTTTTCTGCGGAGAGCCAAAACCACCACCAATTGAGAACCATTCTACTAACAACCTTGAAGCATAAACTTCTATTCCTTCACATTAATAAATACAATGCTTCTCCTCACTTTGATGGCTTCTTTATTTCTAACTTTGACTCCTATGCTTGCAGTTCCTCAATTTGTTCTTCCAGGGTTTCAGGATTCTAAGTTGGATTCTCTAATGCTTGTGTGTTTCAAACTGTTTGCGGATGATTAGCATATCAGTCATCTTTTACAGGTGAGAACCCTTGTGCTATAACAATAAAGAAAAACCTAGATGAAGGGATACTAACCAAAGCATGCTGCAATTTCAGTTCGCCCTAGTCAAGAACAAGTGTTTGATCGTTGAAGGCGAACAGTATCAATAAGAATGTAATTATGCTAAAAGTAAAAACAAAATCTAGGTGAACTTCCTTAATAAGAGCATTAAATAAAAAGCTAGCAGAAACAGCTCAATCCCATGAACTCATGAACAAGGACAGGCCCAATTAAAGCTGAGCTGTAAGTATACATTAAAATGATGTAGTTATATATCTGCATTGAAAGCCCTGTCAGTGTTATTATCTAACAGCAATACAAAGAGTAGAGGTATGTCAAGGAAGATATAAAACTCGATTGAGAAGCGAAAGGATATCATTTTAAGTGGTACGTTGTAATTTCTATGAAGTTGAAATGGAAACAAAGGTTCAATTCACTTCTGAGTATGTTCTAGAACCAAACAATATTTTCATGCGGTTAGGGAGATTCAAAATGAGATAGTGAGCATTTCAATTGACATCACCATTAAAGGAAATTATGATATTAAGTTGGCAAATAGATCACTAGATTAAGACCCTTTTTAGGAAAGATTACAATTTGGAATGATAAAATTTTCGAGCGAGTGTTGTTATTTCCATGTTTAACTACAGGCCCTCAGATTCCCTGATTTGCACATGGAGGCTTTTTTTATCCTTCTCCTAGTAGAAAGACAAAGAGATCTTGAAAATTTATCAGTTTCTCCTGGATATCCAAATGGCTGCCGTGTTTCCTTTTCACCTCATTGAATGTACCTTTTATCAATTTTATATGAAAAGTATGATTTTTTCATATATATATATATATATATATATATATATATATATATATATNNNTATATATATATATATATATATATATATATATATATATATAATTGTGTTAAGAGGCACAATGTACAGCTTAGTATGAGGGAGATGTGTAGCATAACATAACACTGACATGACATAGCCTAGGTAGGCAAAAAAACAAATTAAACAAAATAATAACAATAACAACAACATTTAAATTGGCTTAATATTTTAATAATAAACAGAGATATATATATAACACTGATGTAAACAAAGAATTAAATAACACCATTCAAGACCCATCTTAACTTGACATCTATTAAGCACTGAGAAGGATCAAATCCCTGGGAGTACAAATCTTTCCTTAAATTTTGACACTCTAGAAAAGTTTTTCACTTCCAAAGATTTGATCCCTCTCAACACTTAATAGATATGGGGTTAAGAGGGATCTAGACTGCTATTAGGTATAGTACATTCCCTAATCCAAAGGCCTTGCCAAATCTGTTATAAGTGCTATACTTTATTAGGATCTCATATTTTATCATGTTGTAAACGGTGATCCTTGCTCAAAGCAAGGGAATATTCTGATTCCATGGAGGACTATTTGCCTCTTATATACAAACCTCATAATGAAATAGATAAGATCACTATGATAAGAGCAAATAGAAACATGCTATAGAATGTGGGAAAG
>CBVK0102945855.1:0-10382 GCA_900067695.1 Picea abies
TACTCCATGTCTAGGACCATGTGGGCCTCGAGACATGATCTCCTAGTTATCCCTAGATATCGGGGATAACAATGTGCATTACAACTTGAGTTTGTTGTCGCATTATTGTGATGTAGGGGGGAGTGCTTTATGTAACACTAAAAGAGATATAACTTGGGACAACAATCCAGAGGAGACTAATCTGGAGGATGGAGCCATTGTTTTAGAGCGCTTGGACGATGAACTTTTGGGTTATCATGATGGTGATCATATTCCTGGAGGAGACATGCCACCTCCATCGACTAGCGGTGTTCGAGATTCATCAGTTTTACCTTTATCTGCACAACATCCATTGTCACATGGGGGCCATTCAGCTGTTGGTTGTGTTCCAGGATCACTTCCACCCACTCCTACTCTTCTTCAAAGATCACGGGAGAAGAAACTAGAAGTTTCTTGTGGCAAGAGGAAAACTTAGAGCATAGTACTTAGTACTTGCTAAGTTGCTACTATATACTAGATCTCTTTTTTTGTTTCTTGTTTAGAAGTAGTCTCTAGAACTTAGTACTTTGTCTTGAGTCTTGACTCTTTATTATGGCTTATTCTATAAACAATGAACTTATGAACTTATGAAGTTTAAACATTATATGACAGTTTACCTTTGAAGTTTGAAATTTGAATTTTGAAGTTTTGAACTATTCACTAAATCTTACAACTCTTTGGTAATGAAAATGATGCTCAAGAGGCTAGACACTATTTCATTTTGTGGTTGATGTTTTTTACAATCTATCCATGACAAATGTTTATGATTGATGTTATATGTGTACTAAATGGTTGATGCTTTAATGATCATCACTAATCAATTAGTTAAATGATCTTATATCTATGTTTTCATGTTTTTTACAATTGATTCAACATTCTACATGTTTTTTTTTTATATATATGCATCAAAATATAAATTGTTTATGTATTATATAAAAAACGCTCTCAAAATGCTCCCGCTCTAGAAAATTTTCGAAAATTGATGCTCCCGCTTTCGCTTCCCGATTCCACTCCCAACGACATTCTTCTAGACACTACTTCTATACATGAAAAAGAAAAACAGATCTAGTATATAGTAGTAATTACTATGCACTTGTTGAATTTTTAAGTTTTCAGATTTGATATTTATTTCCTTATGATTTCAAATAGAATTTTATATATAGTTTTTTTTAAAATAAAACATTATATTGCAAGAAAAACATAATGATACGCATAAATGACATTTTAGAAGGAAAACCATGTCCATATTAACTCCCATAGATGATCAATATCATTTATTACATGATGCAGGTAGCAAAATCCAAAATTAGCCTTTATAGATGAGGCTTTACATCCAAAATCAGCGGTTATAAATGAGGTTGTATGCTCTGAAAATGAAAGAAAACATATGCTAAAGGCAACTACAATTACATATATTAATACATAGCATACTGATTCTCATCCTCATCATAAAAAATAGAACAAGATGCATGTTCAGCAGAACTAGAGCCTCGATGGGAAGAAGAGGCAATTCCACTTCGACTTGCATCATTAGCAATATCAAGAGCAACAAGAGAAAGCTCTAAGTCTAGGTTTTTTGCATCCACATCCCACTCTTTATGAGGCCCACTTGTATAGTCTTCACCCTTACAAGACACAAGGTGGAGGTTTGAATGCACATATACAAGATCCTTAGCCTTCTGCGATCCCCACCTATTGTGCTTCACAGAATGAATGAAACAATAGGTGCTCCAATTCCTTTCTGCTGATGAAGAGCTTGCCACTTGTGATAGAATACGAGTGGCAAGGTTGTGCAAATATACACCATTTGTCCAATGACAAGTCCACCATTTAACCGAGTTCATGGTGCTTCTCTCCTCCAAAGCTGAGATGTCTGCAAAATCCTCAAATCTAGCCCCACGACCCCCTATTTTGTTTTTGGCCTCTAAGACGCCTTAGAATGGCCGAAACGTCGGTTGTATGGGATGGTATGGTCGAGAAACGCCGCTGGTTGTACCGTACGACGTTTCTGAAGCGATAAACACCATACGCTACGACTGACAACGTTTCTTGGCCGTACCGTACCCATTTCGGCGTTTCAGATCGTTTCCGACATCGAAACAGGGGGTAGGGTGTTTCCTGCAACTTAGCTCCTAGTCAAATCAACATGACTAATAGGAGAAAGACTGCCCCCTAGTCCATTCAACACTAGCCAAATCAACATGGCCCCGTGAGTGGATGTATCATTCTCCCTTGGTCAAATCAACATGATCAATCGGGGAGAATGTTTGCCTGATGTTGCTAACTAGAGAAACATTAACACTCCCTCTCAGCGAGGGAGACATTCTGCATCACGCCAATCTTGTCTCTGAAGTATACAAACTTCGCCTTAGACAGAGGCTTGGTGAGATTGTTTGCAATTTGCTCATCTATGGACATGTGTTGGAGCTTCACTGCTCCCTTTTGTACCATGTCTCCTATGAAATGATATTTGATCTCAATATGCTTTGACATGTCATGAAATACTGGATTTTCCGAAATCTTGACACAATCTTGATTATAACAATGTATTAAGGTCGTTTCTAGCTCCTGATTAAATAGTCCTGCAAGAAGCTTCTGAAGCCATACTGCTTCGCAACTTGCGACACTGGCTGCAATATACTCCGCTTCTACTGTATTGAGTGCTACAAAATTATGCTTCTTGCTAAACCAGGATATCATAGCTGATCCTAAGCTGAAGCAGCACCTCGAGGTGCCCTTTCTGCCGATTGCACTCCCTGCCCAGTCATAATTAGTATATCCTTGCAGCCTCACTTCACCACCTGAGGCATATCTCAGACCATATCCAACTGTACCACACAGGTACCTCAACATATGCTTTGTTGCAACCCAATGGAAGTGCCTTGGCTCAACCATAAACTGGCTCAGGGTGCTCACTGCAAAGAAAATATCTAGCATGGTGTTAACTAGGTACATCAAGGATCCAATCAACTGCCTGTACATAATGGGATCCACCAAACTTGAATCTGAAGCGCAATCACTAAGCTTCTTCAGATTTGTCATCATAGGTGTAGCCATGGACTTGCAGTCCATCATACTGAATCTGCTCGAGATTTCAATTGTGTACTTCCCTTGTCCTAGGAAGATCTCACCCGGTTTCTACCACGCCTCCAATCCCAAGAAATAATGCATCAAGCCAAGATCCTTTATTTCGAACTATGAAGCCAACTCCCTCTCGCACTCGAAAATGAGCCTCTCTACCCCTGTAAGGAACAAATCACAACATAGAGTACCAAGATCAACGGATCACCATCAACAACCTTGTAGTAAAGGTTGGGATCTGCATCACTCTTAGTGAAAACCAAACTCATCAAGTATCCATCAATCCTTGAGTACCATGCCCTGGTGCTTGCTTGAGTCCATATAAAGCCTTCTTGATATAGGAGCATCCTTGGCCTCGAGCGATCCGCATCACCAAAAACATTTTTTTATTTCTGTGCAAGTAGATGTAGGAGGAATAAGGACCTTCTTGTTACTTTTATGTTGTTACTCCTATGATGTTACTATGTGTAAGTGTTGTAATCCCTATGTTGTCACTACAAGAAACCGTCCATGTGTCTCAGGAAGATCAAGCGCCAAGTGGCAATCACTTATGACAAAGGAACGAACGAATAGTGAATTGGGAAGACGGTTGGCCACGAACTGCCATGACAGTTCATCTCCTCAACTTCCTGAGAAATGAAATGGCTAGGGAAACGAATCAACAGGAAAGGAAGAAGTGCGCAAGGGAGGAGAATAGAAGAGGCTCAGCGTGGGACTGCGACTAGCTAGAGTGCGCGCAGACAACTAGTTCGGAAATAACCAGGTTCAATTGATAACACACAAGTTGATGTAATAAGACCACGGTTAATGTACGAGCTGTGGTTTTGGTGTAGTTTCAAATACTGTCACTGATTGTAAAAAATCCTTTGATTCCAATAGTGAATTAAATCATTCAAATTTCTGTTGCTTGTAATGTCTGTATTCGTTGTGCACTCTGAAGGCAGAATAGAGCCTGTAGCTCTTAGTTGTATTGCTATTAACTATTGGCAGATTTATGCCCTGTGTCAAGTAAAATTCAACGCTACAGTCTTGTTGCTCTGTGTCAAGCAAGTAGTATTTTAGAGCTGCAAGTCACTACTCTGCATCAAGTGGTATCAGAGCAGGTTTTGCTCTAGGATTTGTACCTAAGTTTTCTTTTGTGAGACAAGGTACATAACACCTGTTCATGGTGGTTGCTCGACAAGGGTGCTGAAAGGTCAAGTTGGGTTACAGAACCGAGAGTGAGGTTTGTAGATGTTTGTGAGACATATACAACTTGGAAGAATGCCGCCGTGAAGAAGAGTAGCAGGAAGAGGGGGTGCAGGAAATCTAGAATAGGAGGATTTGAGATGAAGAATAGAGGAATTGGAGAATCGAAGGAATGGGGATGTTGAAGTAGATTTAGAGCCAGAAGACGAAATTGAAGAGGAATAGGATGGTGAAGAAAGATATATACATCAATTAGGTTGATTTCATACTTGAGTGACATGGGTAGTGCAGATGTGGAGGTTTCCTGTTATGATGGGAGTTTGAGAGTTGATGTTCTCATTGATTGGATTGGGGAACTCGAATGATATTTCGAGTATGAAAATGTCCAGGACCCAAATTGAGTGAGATTTTCCATTACGAAACTGAAGGGCCATGCGATACTATGGTGGGATATGCTGCAGAAGGATAGAATTAATAATCAGGTGGAAAGGATTAAAACATGGAAGAAGATGGTCACAAAAATCAAGGAGAAATTTGTAACTGTTGATTACCAACAAAATTTATCTATAAGTACAAAACCGGAATTTCAATGAGTTGCAAGGTATGTAAATGGATTAAAGTATTCAATTCAAGATGAAATGAGTACACATTATTTTCACACTGTTGATGAAGTCTATCAAGTTGCCTCGAAGGTGGAAGAAAAGATTGATAGGAAAACACAACCAAGAGGCAGGGGAAGAGGTAAAACAAGGACTTTTAAAAGCAGTGAAAGGGAAGAAGAACCTACTAGTGGCCTGTTATCCCCGATATCTAGGGATAACTAGGAGATCATGTCTCGAGGCCCACATGGTCCTTGACATGGAGTACCGAGAGCAGGAGCTACCTGAGCATGGTCCTGGAGGTTACATCTGAATACATTGATCTACCTATGTGCGGGTTAGGACCTTAACACAGAAAGACAAGCTTCAGGGAGAAGAGGTGAAGCACGGACACAAGTCACACAGGTTGATGATGCTACTTTTGTTGGAGAGAATGTGATTGTTCTTCAACAAGAATAGGGTGAGAACTTGATGTTTCAGAGAGTGTTCCTTAAATCTGAACAAAATGCAGCAAAAGAACCAGAACAAAGAAAGAAATTTTTTAAAACCAAATGTAAAGTCCAAGGAAAATGTTGTAATTTGATTATAGATGGGGGAATTACAAAAAACTTAGTGTCCATTGAAGTCATGGACAAACTGAAATTGAAGAGGTTGGTCCATCCAACTCCTTACCGTGTTTCATGGTTGAAAAGGGGACAACAGGTGATTGTGACTGAGCAATGTTTATTACGCTTTCAGATAGGAAGTCTTCAGGAGCAAGTATTATGTGATGTGGTTGAGATGGATGCGTGCCACATACTACTTGGAAGACCGTGGCTATTTGACCGACAAGTTCACCATGATGGCAAGGAAAACACATGAGTTCAAGAAAGATGGATATCGATATAAATTAACCCCAATGCTGGAAAATGCAGTGGAAACAACAAGAAATTGTGCTGGTATAAGCACTGGTAACAACAAAATCATGTTATGTTCCGCCAAAGAATTTTTGTAGGATAAAAGAAGAACAACATTTTGTTTAGCCGTGATTCCAAAAGAAGTAAATAAGGGAGAGGACCAAATGTTGTACCTACAAAAATAAAGTCTTTGCTGGATGAATTTAAGGAAATTGTCGTTGATGATTTACCAAAGGGATTATCTCGGGTGAGAAGTATTTCTCATCAAATTGATTTAATTCCTGGATCAAGCTTACCTAACAAGGCACCTTACAGGATGACTCCTGTAGAGAGTGAAGAGGTGAACAGACAAGTACAAGAGTTGCTAGATAGAGGATTGATTAGAGAGAGTTTAAGCCCATGTGCAATGCCAACAGTATTGACTCCAAAGAAAACAGGAGAGTGGTGGATGTGCACGGATTCACGAGCCATAAATCGAATCACCATCAAGTACCGATTTCCTTTGCCAAGGATGGAAGATCTTATGGACTGTTTAAGTGGGGCTGCATACTTCACAAAGATTGATTTGAAGAGTGGTTATCATCAAATCTGGATGAGGGAAGGTGATGAGTGGAAAACTGCCTTTAAGACTAAAGATGGCTTGTTTGAATGGTTAGTTATGTTAGAATGTTGTTCGTGTTTAACCATAAGCAATGCTACACCATTGCTACCAAACCATAGGCACAAAGCCACCCCCGAGCACCTTAACCTTTGATAGAAAGAATGATTCTGGGAAGTCTCACTAGAACCAACAGATAAACCAGAGCAACGCACCTTCTCCAGAGGTAGCGCGCAAGATAGAGTACCAAAAGACTGAACAAGGAATTACTGCACACCTGCAACTGCTACAACTCCTCACACTTGCGCCTTGCTTCTGGATGACTGAGTGTGTGTCAAAATGAGCTGGAGCGCCTCCTATTTATACTAATCTGTCCAGGTGAACATGTGTCTATTCAAAGAGGGTTGACCTATCCTTTTCTGCATATAATACTTCAATATTACTTATTCCGCTGAGTCGACTTGTCTTCCAAGGTTTTCACACATTTGTTTAGGTTTTCACTTGCTTTAAGAATATTCTATTCTAGTCAAAGGTTTATCCATGGAGGTTAATACCTCTCGCAGCTACCAAAACATCAACACTCCCTCTTAGCTAGGGAGGTATTTAACCATGATGTTCCCTTCTAGTCTTCATAGCCTTGCTCGCTATGCAATGATCCTCTCGTCGTGGTTACGTAGACCATGCTACTCGTAGCATCATTACGTCACACATGGCTACACCCATGTGGACCTGTCAATCTTGTCTAGGGGCCACAATGCTTTAGAGAACACTAGAGCTACACCTCGTAGTGTGTGTCACCATCATTGTCATGGGATACACTCGCATGACGTGTTCATGCATGGCTACACCCATGTCGTGACTATCATCATTATTATCATCATTATCCATCCATCTCACATGGCATGGGCAAGACCTACATGGTCTTGCAGACCGATAACATCACCAGAGCTACACAGGCTATCTCATGATCACCTAGATCATATTACGAGCAACACCATCATGGACATACATGTTCTCGACTACGCCACTAGCGTACCAGACTGTTTCATTGGTGTAGCAACAACTTGGCATACCAGACCATCTCACTGGAGTAGCCTATAGCTCGGCATAAAGCCTACAACTCAGCACAAGGCCTACAATGCGACACAAAGCCTACAACTCAACACGAGGCCTACAACTCGGCACAAAGCCTACATGATCCTTCTTTTCAAATTCTTCCATCAACTCCCTCTAACTGAGAGAATCCTCGAACCACGCTTCCATCTGCTGCATGCCCCTATGCATCTTGCAAAGTGTCACGAAACCTTGCTTCTGCCTAATCACTGACTCCTTCTGAAGTTTGACTCCCTCTAAGTCCTTTCAAGTCTTGATTTCTATGGTAACCTTCCTGGAATACGTAGGATAACCTACCCAAAATAGTAACAACAAGAGAAAAAGTATTTCCAATATAATTGCTTTTTATATAAGAACATATCAATTTCATGGTAATTCATTATAGCATTACCAAGGTGTCCTGCCTGAGAATAAGAACAAGAAATATCTCCTAGAGGAGATGTTAGTTCATATTGCAATTAAGTAGAATAAGCATTTATATTAATAGTACATGTTACTAAGTATTCATTTGTTCTTAGCATTAATAAAATCTAAAGGATTGCAATACTTAAGCAACAATAAAAATATCAAACTTGATATGCAAACCTGGAGTCTGGCTATTGTTTCACTTGAGTTGCTTTTCTTTTGAGACAAGTATTCTTTCCAACCTGGAGAGTGTGTTGTTCCTTTAAATGTATTAGATCTAAGATCTTTCTGTCTCTAGGATTGCTTCTTGGACAAAGATCCCTTCTCTTTCCAGAGATTTATATTTGCAGTAGTTGTTTTTTATTGTTTCTTCTACTCCACGTTCATGTGCTTGGAAGCTCCAAAAAAAATCAAACTCTTCATCCTTTGACGCCTGCTCTTTAGTTTGTGGTTCCATAATTTTGCCCTTTGTTCTTTGCAAGGATGATGTCAATCCTTGTTTTCCATGCTCTACCAAGAGACAATGCTTTTGCTGTGCCACTCTGATTTTATGGAGAAAGTAATGACTGTCTTTGACTTTGACCTTGACCAGTCAAATGTTGACTTAGACCCAAAAAATCAACTTTGATGTTTTTGATGGCAGAGGGCACCAAGGGATGCGCTGGGTTAGGGCGCACAAGGATATCCAAGAATTATGCCAAATGCTTCACTTAAAAGTGCCCGAACAATCAGGTTAGGGCTCGTTGTTGCTGCAAGATCAAAAACCCTAGCTGCAACTGCAATTGTGCTACAACGAGCTTGACAGAGAGTTGCGAATCTACCTTCCAGTGGTTAGACTGTTCCGAAGGTGGTGTGAGCCCATAACCTATTAGAATGTTGTGCTCGTTTAACCATAAACAATGTTGCACCATTGCTACCCAACCATAGGCACAAAGCCACCCCCGAGCACCTTAACGTTTGACAGAAAGAATGATTCTGGGAATCCTCACTAGAACCAACAGATAAACAAGGAGTAGTGCACCTTCTCTAGAGGTAGCGCACAAGATAGAGTACCAAAAGATTGAACACTTGCGCACTACTACACTAGAGTACCAAAAGATTGAACAGGGAATTACTGCACACTTGCAGCTGTTGCAGCTCCGCAACACTTGCGCCTTGCTTCTAGATGACTGAGTGTGTGTACAAATGAGCTGGAGTGCCTCCTATTTATACTAGTCTGGCCAGGTGAACATGTGTCTCTTCAAACAGGGTCGACTTGTCCTTTTCTGCATATAATACTTCAATATTACTTATTCTGCCGAGACGACTTGTCTTTCACGGTTTTCACACATATGTTTAGGTTTTCTCTTGCTTTTGGAATATTCTATTTTATTCAAAGGTTTATCCATGGAGGTTAATACCTCCCGCAGCTACCAAAACATCAACAAGTTATGCCATTTGGGCTAACTAATGCTCCTAGTACATTTATGAGGCTTATGAATGAAGTCTTGAAACCAAACCTGGGAAAGTTTGTTGTAGTGTACTTGGATGACATTTTAATTTTCAGCAGGAACAAGAACACTTGAAGCATGTGAGACAAGTGTTACAGTGGTTGCAAGAGGAAAGGCTGTTGATTAACTTGAAGAAATGTACATTTTTGGAGACATAATTAGTGTACCTGGGATTTGTGGTTTCCAAGGAAGGATTGAAGATGGATTTCGAAAGGGTGAAGGCTATTTTGGAATGGCCAACACCACAATCCACTTTTGAAGTGAGAAGCTTCCATGGATTGGCGAGTTTCTATCGGAATTTCATTAGAAACTTCAGTCAAATTTGTGCAGCACTTACTAAATGCATGAAGGGAAAATTTGAATGGACAACAGTAGCAATGAAGGCATTTGCAGATTTGAAGAAGAAGGTGACAAAGAACCTTGTTTTGGCACTTCCAAACTTTGACAAAGTATTTCAAGCTGACTTTGATGCAAGCAGGACAACAATTGGAGCAGTTTTAAGCTAAGAAGGGAGACCAATAGCATTCTTCAATGAAAAGTTGAATGATGCTAAAAGAAAGTATTTTGTGTATGATCTATAATTTTATGCGATAGTGCAAGCTCTGAAGAAGTGGAGACATTATTTGTAGCCCAAAGAATTTGTCTTGCTTACTGATCACAAGGTGTTGCAATACATCAACAGTCAAGGTAAGTTGAATCAAAGACGTTCTAAATGGGTTGAATTCTTACAAAGTTTCACTTTTGTTCTGAATCATAGATCCGAAAAGTCAAATAAAGTGGCAGATGCTTTGAGTAGAAGAGTGTTACTACTTAACACTTTATCTGTGGAAGTGGTGAGTCTGGAAAGCATGAAGGAATTGTATGAAGAAGATGTAGATTTTGGAGAAGCGTGGAAAGCTTATAAGGCACCGTGGAGTGTCGATAGAACAATGCTCCTTGATTATCACATACAAGAAGGATTCTTGTTTAAAAATCAATAGGTGAGATCGGAAGA
>CBVK0102945872.1:0-19592 GCA_900067695.1 Picea abies
AACTAATGGCCTAAAGCCGACATAAATAAAATAACATTACTAATACAATATGCCCCAATTAAGGGGTAATGAGACAATATTAGGGCTTAACACATGCAATATAACAATATCTTTGATAAAAAATCTATCTATATCGAGTGCTTGATACATTGTATGCACGGGGATAAAATGTGCACTCTTCATCAGAGTGTCTATGACCACAAAAATGGAGTTGTGTCTCCTTTCCGTCAGTGACAATCCATTAATAAAGTCCATCGAAATGACCTCCCATTTTGATTCTGGAATAGCATGTGGTTTTAGTAATCTTGCTGGATGTCTATATTCAACCTTCACTTGCTGACATTCCAGACACCTTGCCACATAGTTAACTATGTTCTCCTTCATGCCTTCCCAGAAGAATAAGGGATTAAGGTCTACCCTCATTTTCATGAATCCTGGATGAGCCATGTACATTTCTCTATGAGCTTCATTTAATATCAAACTTCTCAACTTGTCATTAGGCGGTACGTAAATCTAGTTATTATACCTCATCAATCCATCTTTTTCCAAAGTATATTGTTCAAACCTAGGTACCCCCATGGTCCATTATTTCCATAACCTCTTTATACCAATCATCATCGTGATGTATAATTATAATATTTTCTCAAAGATTCGTTTGAAGAGGTATCACTGAAAATATGCGTGGTATCCAACTCAATGCATCTGCCACTCTGTTCATTGTTCCTTTTATGTAGGAAATCTCAAAATCATACTCGCTAAGTAGTTCTGACCAACGCCTTTGTCGCGTGTTCAAGTCACTTTGTGAAAAAATGTGTTGCAAGCCACAGTGGTCTGTTTTCAGTTCAAATTTCTGTCCAATCAGGTAGTTTCTCCACAATCTCAGTGTATACACAATGGCCAACAAATACAAATCGTGTGTCATGTAGTTCTCCTCATGATTTGTTAATTTCTTAGATATGTAAGCGATCACTCGACTATCTTGCATCAAGAATCTTCCTAATCCTTCCTTGGATGCGTCTGTGCATACCAAGAATTCCTCATCCATGTCAGGGAATTTTAGTATCGACATTGTTGTTAACATCTCCTTGATCTATCGAAATGCTTTTGCTCATTTCTCGGTCCATACAAACTTCTTGTTTTTCTTCTACAATTCTGTGATCGGATTTGCTATCTTCGAAAAACCTTCGACGAACCGTTGATAATATCCAACTAAACCCATAAAGATACATACTTCTGGTATGTTCATCAACATAGTCCATTCCGTAATAGCCTCTACCTTCGTTAGATCCACAATGATGCCCTCATGGAAGATAACATTCCCTAAATAATGAATCCTCGATTGATAAAAAGAGTGTTTCGACAATTTCCCATATAACTTGTTTTCTTGTAAACATTATAGTACCAAGCACAAATGTTCATCATGTTCTTCTGTATTTCAAGAATATATCAATATGCAGTCAATGAATATTTGAACAAATGTTTCCAAATATTTGTGGAACACCCCATTCATCAAGCTCATAAATACACTTGGGGTGTTTGTCAGTCCAAACTGTAAAACAATAAAATCATAATGCCTGAAACTTGTCTTGAATGCGGTCTTAGGAATGCCTTCATCTTTGATCCATAACTGGTGATATCTTGATCTCATTTCGATATTCGAAAACACCGTCATGCCTTTCATTTGGACAAACAAATTGTCTATTCTTCGCAACATATATTGATTATTGATTGTTTCCTTGTTCAATTGACAGTAGTCAATACAAACTCTCCATGACCCATCCTTATTTCATATGAAAATAACAGGTCCTCCCCAAGGTGACACACTTGGACGTATAAGTCCTACGTCCAATAACTGCTTTAGTTGCATTTTAAACTCCTGTAACTCAGGAATTGACATCCGATAAGGCATTCTTGCTATCGATTCGGTTCCAGGTTTTAATTCGATGGTAAATTCCAGCTCTCTTTCGAGAGGAAAATATGATAACTATTTTGGGAACACGTCTGCAAACTCTCATACTACCAAAATATTTTCTAATCCTTTTTCCATGCCCTTGTAATTCATCGTTAATATTGCATATATCTTGCATTCTTATCACATGCTCTTTCGTAGCTGTAGGGAAGAAATGAACCTTAGGGAAACTCCCTAGTTCCTTCCTATAATCACTTGTCTCTGTCCCTCATCATCGGTCAAACTTAATTGTTTCATCTTACAATTGAGTATCACATCATGTGATTCCAACCATTCCATACCGATCATGACCTCATAATATCCTAAGATCGTGATATACAGTTTGGCCTTCATTACAAAATCTCCCAGGTTGAGGCTACAATTTGCAACCTTTCCTCCAACCTTCTTCTTGGCTCGTGAAGCCATTTCCAAGTAGTTGAACCTGTCTTGTTCAATTTCCTTTACATTAATTCTTTTTAGTGTTGCACCATAAATAAATCTCTCTGTAGCACTGGGATATATCAAAATACTAAAGGTCTGGTCAGTGATGGTACCTGACGTCTCGAGCACATTAGACTGGTGCTCGGGTTGGCGGTTATTCACTGATGCATGAATCTTATGGGCCTTGTCCAAATCTCCTACTGTAGTGTGTCTGGCTGACCCAACTACTCTGGCCCTATCAATCAGACAGTCACACTGGTAATGTGGCTCTCCAAATGTCCAACATCCGGTCTTAGGTCCAGTACTCCTAGTCCTCGAAGTAGAAGCTGTTGGCCCACTAGCATGAAACCCTGGTCTATTCTATTGAACAAGACTAAACTAATTTTATTGTGGACAACGTTGTTTTTGGTGCTGTGTTCCTATGTAGGGATTATACTATTGAGGCGTCGGTCATCATGGTGTTGTGAACATGGATCCTCTCAGAGTACCTCAAAAACCTGATGGGTGTCTAGTTGGTGTTTGATGATGCTGTGCACCAGATGTCACATGTCCCGTCGGTCTCGCCGGAGTCCTAATCTGACCCCCATTGATCAGCTATTCCTCAACTATGAGGGCCTTCTAGACTACATCGTGCAATGTCTAAGGCATTAGGATCCTCACTTTCACACGAATGTTGACGTTAAGGACACACCTAAACTTGTTGACCTTGAGCTTCTCAATGTTCATATGTGGAGCATAACTAAGCAGATCCATGAATCAAGCCTCATACTCAGGCATCATATGACCACATGTCATAAGGTGTTGAACTCATTTATCTGGCGCTCAATGAATTCCTCAAACAAATAACTCTCCTGGAACCGCTCCTCGAATAGTTCTCATGACTCATCCTCGACGACCATGTTCAGTTGTGGCAAGAGCATCTTCCACCATAAAAGAGTGTTCCCCTTCATTTGAAATACCACCATGCATACTTTCATGTTGGAGGTGTAGTCGCGAAGTAAAAAGAACATCTCCATGTTCTCCAACCATGCCTAGGTGGCTGCACCATCCATGGAAGCCAAGAAATCAGGAAACTTGACCTTCTCGAGTTCTTTGTGAACACTACCAATACTAGCTAGGGTGCATTGTGGACCCTTAGGGGGTATGGGCACCCTGGCCTCATCTCTATCTAGAAGTTTAATCAAGGCCTCTGACATGCTCTAAAAGGACCTCATCAACCGAACCACATCCCCCACAACAATTTTCTCATGTCCAATGACTTGTTCTTCTCCTTGGGGTTAGAACCCTCTCGCATGGATGCTACTGGAGGCGTCGTGACTCCTCCCCTAGCACCACATCATCTACCTTCATCACAGGGTTGAACTCACTCTGATACCATAAGTAACAACCCTTTATTATGCCTAAGAAAAATAGAACCACAAAAGATATTTTTTTTAAAGCATTAGGAATTTGCATCAACACATAATTCAACAACACATAATCAACAACATCATAGCTAAAGGAATTACAAGCAACTCAACGTCATAATCAAATAACGTTGCAACCGACACATCAACATATTTAGTAACGACATAGAATAAACACATCATCATAATTGAATAACGACACATAATCGACAAGCATCATAAATGGTGACACAAGATCAAATCATCATGATCAACTGGAATCATCAATACTTTTAATCACTCAACTCATCACATAAAGATAATCATTAGATAACACAAGGATAACATGAGATAACATAATGATAACATAAAGATCATTAAGATAACATAAAGATGAAATAAACGTACTGCCCCTCCAACCTACCCTGCAAGGTTAGGACCTCTAAGACACATAAGAAATGGTGAAGCTTATGATTCATCCGATTTATTTTGACAATTTAAGGTATCAAGGATGGCGACTATTCCGAGGAACAAGGAGGTGTCTACATGCCACTAACACAATCAAGACCAAAACTAACTATGATAAATCAACAACATCAACGACGATCAATGCACAATAGTTTTCTATGAATCAATCACAAATCACATAAATTCCAAAGTTCAAGAGAATTTGATTACTAAATCCATCATACAATGACATAAGTTCACGCGTAATGTAATCAACTTTATTTCATTTTCAAGGCGCAATGGCAGACATCTACTTTACTTCAAGGCGCGTGATTAATCAATCATTAAATTCAACTATAATTAACATTTTAGTTGTACATGAAGTAACTAAACCCATGATCGTCCATACATATCATGGTGTAAAATAAATATCAATAAATTCATGGCGCAAGGTAATCAAATCACATAATCAGTCTCACATCCTAAAATTGCATGGCGTACAAATTCTATTATAAACATACATAATTGATCATACGCCAACATCTCTCAATGGTGCAATAGTAACCCACTTTGTTTTAAAAGCGCTAAGAGAACAATTACATAATCAACCATGCTTCTCATCTATTCATGATGCAGTACAACTATCAAATTAATTCAAGGCACAAACGATTTAAGAGCTACATAACCATGACTCCAACAATTCTCCATTTATTTTTCCATTTTTGATGATATTCTTAATATGGTGCACATATTGATCTATGACAAAATTTAAACTAGATAGACATATAAATTAGTTAAGTTTCTAAACATATAGATTCTCTCTTTTTATTTATTTTATTTATTCTTGTCTTGGCATATGTCTAAATTATAAATTAGTAGAGGTGTCTTATTTCTACTAAAACTTTTTATCACCTTATTCATTTAAAATAAAAACAAAAAGGTAAACTTGTTTGATTTATGAAGAGACACTTTGACCTGAATAAAACTTGTAAAATAAGGTCAGGATTAATAATTATCCAAAACTAAAACCCCATACATAGAAGGCCATTACTATTTTTCTAAGAATAAATTCCGAACTACAAGATTAAAGCATTAAAGTACAGTTCTTTTCTCTGTCTCTTGGGATTGCGCTAGTATTTTCAGCATGTTAATTTTACCAGCATTTAATTATTCCATAATAATTAAACCCACATACTAAATCACTCGGGAGAGAGAGATCGTTAATTCACAGAAGGTTTAATCTCAGAAACAAGTTTTTAAATGCAAAGACTCCCTAGGATAAATCACAATTTGAGGAGTGGAAATTGCTGAGCCAAACTAAGATAAAAAGAATGTAGAGGTCCCCCATGTAAAACCACAAGGAATGGGTGGAACATTACAGAGAAGGTCTGAGATAAAAATGTAGAGATGGACCTTACTGCAAAACTACCAATGAAGTAGGAGGAAACGTAGAGATAAAATCTCATGAAAAGGCACATAGAAAAATTATAATTGTAGAGGTTTAAAGGAGAGATCCCAAGTTGCAGTCACCATAGACGAATGAATGAGGCCCAACGAAGGCCAAAATAAAATGAAAAAGTAAAATAGTATAGCCGAACTCAACTTCCACGGAATATATCGCCCACACCTCCTTCCCAATACTCTGAAACAAGCAGGTTATGTTTGTTGTAATTTTATCGATCCCAAGTCGCATTGTTAGTGGAAAACATAGACCAATGGTAAGATATAACTCAGAGATCAGCCTCTAGAAAAATGCTATTGGAGGAGGAAACGCAAGGAAAAATCGTAGAGGGTTTTAATATCCTCATCGTGGAGAGATACATTATCCTTTTTTGGGAAGAGAGGGAGAAAAAATGCATACTAGACAAAGGAGTAAAACACAAAGGTTTCTCCCTGGTAAAAACATAGTGGATTAAGCTTGCAAACGTAGAGGCTCTTATGGGTAATGAAATCGTTGAGGGAGAAGAAAACACATAGTTTCTTTTTGGTGAGAGCGTTGGGTAATGAAGTAAATAAATAGAGATATTATTGATTGAAAAGTATTGGGTAGAAGAGTTAAGGTGTAGATCCCTTGACTCAAGAACACAAAGAATATTGATGGTAAATTATTCGATAAGGATTCAACACAAAGTTTGTAAATCACAAGGATATCAAGGGAAAAAATAGGTAAGTAAGGGATTGTTGAGTGTATCCAACAATTCTCTAGGAATGAAAACCATTGGTAAGTCCATACATAAGAAAAAAACAGAGAATAAATGGTAAGGCCGAGAGAGATCCAAGAAAATAGTTACATAAAATGCGGAGGTTTATGAATGGTGTCAAGGTAAACAAAAGGATGTTTTGTTTTTCAACAAACAAGTTACTTTCAAAGAAAAAGTTGCAAAGTCATAAAAGGGAAAATAAATTCCAAGGGAATTGTATTGTTGGGTGAATTACTTAAGCTTCAAATAAAATAAGCATTGTAATATTGCTATAGTTAATTATGGACACCGAGAAAGGTTTCAAGATTCCATACTTATTTTAAAAGAGATGCAACACACATAAAAAAAACTTAGCACAATTTTACATTCTCAACATAAATACCATGACCAAAGATGATGGTTGGAAGATGCTCTCCCATGCTTGCACTCCATCCAGATCTCCGCTTTCTAACCGTGGAGACTTCACTGGTACCTCCTAGCCAATGCTAGGGTTACTCTTCTTCCCCTTTATGCCCCCAAACCACAAAGGGGCCACACACACACACAACCAAAATTCCTCTAGCTCTTAGCTCGCCTCGCAAGGTAGAGCTGTTAGATAATCCAAAATCCAATTATCATAGTTTATAAAGTTAGAATAAAATGATTATTAATTTAGAATATTAAATTAATAATCTAGAATATTTGATTAATAAATATAGACTTTTAGAAATAAATTATTGTTGTAAAATATATGACTCTAGAGAGGTGTCGTATCTTAGGCTCTAAAATAGGAGTATTGTTTTAAGATTGTTAAGATAACATTTATTGTAAATGGACACTTGTTTATTTAATAAGTGATCCATATCTTGAGTTTGTTAGGAAATTTAGCTTATATATAGCTCTTTGCAAGAGTACTGAGTTGTTCGGGTGTAAACTCTTGCAAAGTTTCTTATGTAATTTCTTTTCCTATTAATAAAAGTGTGTGTCTGAGGACACTTCGGCCATTATTGTGGTATGAAAGCTCCAGTAATGCTGCTGAACTGAAGAAGAGATTTGCTGATCTGAGGAAGAGATCCCAGCGTTACAGACCAAGGAAAGTCGATGCATACTCTGTCAGTAAATCGGTCAGTTATTGTTCAAATTTTTTAAAAAAGGGAAAAGAAATTGTTTTTACTTTCAGATTTCAGTCATTAGACTTAGAAAAATTGAATTTTGCAAATTGCAAATCCTGAAAATTGACAAATTTTTCCATGGCGAATTAGTTTCTGGCAAAGTAATTTCTTATATTAAAAGATCAGTTTTCTGCCATTAAATGCTATGTAATTTCTGAGTAATTTCGACGATTAATTTCTGTGTAATTTCTGAGTAATTTCAGTGCACGATTCAACATCAAAATTACAGGCAACAATGATGATCATATTGCACAGGTGAAAAAGGAGTTACATGCAGGTTTTAAGATAATAGATTTGGGACTCCTTCACTACTATCTTGGTGTTGAAGTATTCCAATGTCCCCATCATATTTTCATTTCTCAGAGTAAGTATGCAGCATAACTTCTTCAGTGGTTTGGCATGCAGGATTGTAAACCATCTCTTACCCCTATGGAACAAAACTTGAAACTTTCAAAATTTGAAGGGGGGGAATTGGTAGACGGCACTATTTATAGACACTTGATTGGTAGCTTGATTTATTTGACAAACACTCACCCAGATCTATCTTATGCAGTCAGTATTCTTTCTCGCTTTATGCAACAACCACTGGAATCCAGCCAAAAGAGTTCTTCGATATATCCAAGCAACAAAAGATTTTGGTCTTCTTTACAAAAAGACTAAAAATTTTATACTTGGTGGTTTTTCAGATGCTGATTTTGCCGTAAGTATTGATGATCGAGCATCAACATCAGGTTATTTAATGAACATGGGTTCAGCAGCAGTGTCTTGGAATTGTAAGAAACAAGCTACAGTTGCTACTTCTACAACAGAAGCAGAATACATCTCAGCATGGGAAGCAACATGTGAAATTGTTTGGTTACGCAGGATTTTATAGGACTTGGGCATTTCTCAAGCAGAAGCTACATCATTATTCATCAATATCTAGTTAGCCATTAAGCTTTCCAAGAATCCAGTTTTTCATTCAAAGACAAATCACGTGGACACCAAGTATCATCATATCAGATCGCTTATTGCAAAGGATGTCATCAAGCCGATTTATTGTCCTTCAGAAGATCATATCTCTGACATTTTCATGAAACCTCTTGGCAGAATAAAATTTACTAAGTTCATGGATGAACTTGGTATCTGTTGCAATGTATCTTTGGATCATAGGGGGGAATGCTATATAATCCAAAATCCAATTATCATAGTTTATAATGTTAGAATAAAATGATTATTAATTTAGAATATTAAATTAATAATCTAGTTGTAAAATATATGACTCTAGAGAGGTGTCGTATCTTAGGCTCTAAAATGTTAGGAGTATTGTTTTAAGATTGTTAAGATAGAATTTATTGTAAATGGAGACTTGTTTATTTAATAAGTGATCCATATCTTGAGTTTGTTAGGACATTTAGCTTATATATAGCTCTTTCCAAGAGTATTGAGTTGTTCGGGTGTAAACTCTTGCAAAGTTTCTTATGTAATTTATTTTCCTATTAATAAAAGTGTGTCTGAGGACACTTCGGCCATTAAGAGCCACCACTCTCTCTCTCAAGCTGGGTATCCCAACTCTCACAAATAAAACTAGTCAGAATTTCTACAACATAACCTGTGCCCTCCATTCCTCCTCTCAACCATTTGTTTTATAGAATTTTCTTAGTTACAGCTTTCCATTTGCACATTTAATTCATTTGTTTTTAATTTAATTAGGAATTATTCCCCCCATACACTTGTCACCCATTCCCTTATTTGCTCAAATAAATCCACAATTTAATTTAATTAAAATTCAATTTGCCTCACCCATCCTAAAAGTGCTCCTAAAATCACTCCTAATGTCCCTTTATTACCTTTATTTCTCATCTATGACTAATGCCTTTCTAAAACTAAGTTGAGTTAAAGTAGGAATGTTCTCTAGTTTGACTAGACTTAGATACATTTCTATGCTTACACATATTTATGCTTTATTCCTTTCTCAAATTAAATTCTAATTTAGTATTTACTTGCACAAGGTGTATTAAATCACTTCTTTAGATTTGTTTTATTTGTATTGATTCTTAATTTGATTTATTTCATCCCCTCATCATTTAATTTAAAATTTTAGATTTTAGTCTTCTCACTCACTTAGACTTAGGCTTAGTTAAATTTTTATTTGCAAAAGCTTAGACCATTAAGGATTATGATTAATAAATTCAATCTTTAATTAATTAATTAATCAATTAATTAATTCGGTAGTGCTCAAGATTTTATAGGTTTTGCAGTCGCTCAAAATTTTCTAGGCCACATAGATTCATTGACTTACCTTTTTAATACAACAACGTTCCCTTCAAGATGCACTCCTTGCTCCAAGGGTGCCACTCACCTTTGATTATATTTTAATTATGCGACATGACCATAATGACACACTATGTACTCCAAGGGTTCCACTCACCTTTGAATGGTTTTGGTAGTTGTCCAACCCTTGGAGTCAACACTCCATTCAAACAACCTTGTGAGAGACTAATAGCCTCTAAGGAATAAGGACCCTGCCTTACTACGCGCCCCTTAGAATCTTTGTGAGCAACTGTCTCAGTCTTCCCTCATGGAATCATGGATCTCTCGAACTAGGTAATTGTTAACCTAGAATTTGAGCCACTAAAGGAGTGATAATAGGTTGTGATAGGGATGCTACCACACCCCTCCCAAAAAATCTGGTTGTTGTGCATGGACCCCTTACTCCTTGTGTGAGTCAGATTAGCAAGAAATTGTTAGCCTGCATCCATTAACAAAACATTGTCAATGATCCATAAACAAGATCATAATATACCTTATCATATGTCACATATGCATAAATGAAATAATCAAACCAATACAATCCACTCCCTAACTCGATCTGGAGTCCAAGAAGGTCCATTGATGCCATCAACATCCTCAATCTGTCAAGTGTCTTGCACACTCAAGGGAAACTCATTAATAACATATTTCAAAACATAGATATCAAAAAGCATAACATCATAATCCATAAACATCATTATAATATCCCATAAGTCAAACAGACAACATATACTAAAACCGAATCAAGTGCACCTAGGTGTCCTCAAAGAATAAGTCAATAACATGTGCTCGCAAGAGCAGGATGTTACAGAGAGATAGATTTTTTCTGTTTCTTTGTCAATTTCAGAAATAGATCCCCAAACACACCAAGTAACCAACAAAAAAAACTCATTTGAAAGAAACTAATCATTTTAATGCACTTAAAACACTAATGCTTCAAAAGCGATCTAGCATGCAACATTATTTTTGTCTTTCTGATTATTTTTCCAATGTGAATGCAAAATTTCTTGATCTAAGAAAGAAATCCAAATGAAAAAAAGGAAAAACCAACAAATTAGCAAGAAAAGGGGATATAGTATATTCGAAATGAGGTTGTATCATCCCACTCTAATGTTACTACAGGGATCACACCTAAAAACCCATCCGAAACTTAAAAAAAAATATAGTGGAGATCTAGAGTTTGGGAGAGGAAATTTGCAGGGACTGTACTGCACTTTGTATTTACCAGAAGTATATGATATAATATATCAAAATAAATCGATAGAGATAATATTTCTAATGGTTTTGGTTTGGCTACAATATGAATTTTATGTCAAAATATATTAGCCAAACATTCCACTTGTCTGTCACAAAAAATATGCAAAAATGTTGATTTTCAATCAACGATAACTTTTCTTTCAGAACATTGACCAGGATAATTTTTCTTTTTAAAATTGACTAAATTTTCGATAGGAATCCATATCTGTAACTAATTTCTTCACATTATATACATAAAGTTACATAATTATATATGAAGGTCATGACTCTCTTTTAGAGAAAAAACTATTTAAGAGAGCCAAGGAAGAAAGCAAAGTCCCCAGTAGAGTCGCCAATCTGTTATGAGACAAAGTCTCAGAGGGATCTCATTGATTGAACAAAAACATATCCATAGGATCTTCCCTTGATCCCATATAGAGGAGGGTTTACATTCCTATGGCTCTCCCTATATCTAATTATATTTATTTCCTTTTAACTAAGAAGGGTGTTGAACATACCTTTCAATCGATGGTTTTCCTCGTGTATCCGGCTGATGAATCTCTCGAAATCCAACTCTAGATCCTATGAATTGCTTCTTGCATACAATAAGACAAACAAATATCGATCTAGTATTCTTCCATTGTTAGGAAATTCAATTCTAATTGATCTATCCTGATCTATTAATCCCAAGATCAGATCCAAACATTTTCAAATGAAATACAAACATATTCAGGGGGAAAACCAATTATCTATTTATAATTAATAAGAAATTACAACATAGTCATACCTTAGATGTTGATGCTTTCCTCCTAGTTCCAGGGTCTTGATGTTCTTCCTTAGCCTCTTGATCTTCTCTCTCTATTCTAACAGCACAACCACCCTCAAAACTTCTCTCCCCATCTCCTTAATTGGGCCTCTTCTTATAGTATTTTAGAAGAGGTTGGAGATAGAATTCATGAAATGTGAATTAGGTGGATACAAGTCAGAGATAGGTGGATACAAATCATGGATAGCTTGATAGCATGTGAACTAAGAAATTGCAAGTCATAGATAGGCTTGATGGCATGTAAACTAAGAAATTACAAGTCATGCACATGTTCCATGCTTAATTATGAGCTTTTTCCAACCTATTTTGAACTTTTTCTCTATTATGAGATTTTTTCTCAAGTTCCATGCTTAGTTATGATATTTTTCCGAATCACTATGAAATTTGTTTTCAAATATGAGTTTATTCTCAATTATGAAATAATTCTTATTTCACAATTATGAAATTGTGACAAAATAATTATTTCCTTGTGAAATAATTATGAGAATTTCACTCAATTATGTAATTCTATCCTCATAACATCTAACAACATTCTTTCACAACCTATGGTGGAAAATACAAGTATAACACTACCAATATTGAATCATGTCTTCTTGATGTCACGGGTAATTCCATTATGAAGTCCATTGAAATTGCTTCCCATTTTGATTCCGGTGTTGCATGTGGCTGATATAATATTGTTGGGAACAATGCTTAGCATTCACTTGTAGACATTCCAAGAATTTAGTGACATAGTCTATTATGTCTTTCTTCATTCCATTCCAAAATAATAGTAGTTTCAAATCTGTGTACATATTTTTCACTCTAGGGTAAGACATTTATAATACTCTATGCACTTAGTTGAGTATCAACTCATGAAGTTTTTGATTTGGATGTATGTAAATCCTTATATAAAGTATCAATAGTCCATCATTATCCAAGATATATCCTAACTGTGTTTCCATATATATTTTATTTAACTAGGAACACTCGTGCATTTTACCTTATCAACCAAGGTTTCCAATATACTTGTGAGATATCGTGCATTATGTGCGTGGGATGAAAATTCTTAGCTTGCACTAGTTTCCTAATATTCTTCTACAAGAAGGAAATTACATTGCAAAAAATCAAAACACATAGGAAATAACTTCTAACACTTGTGAGAGTCTGATGTATGGCTCCTTTGAGAGTGATATCATCAGTGACCTAGTCCTATTATATAACTTTTGTTTCCCTATCATTAGATTTCCATCATTATCATGTTTTCATAACCTATTTCTACAACCAAACATTCTATAGGAAACAAAGCCAATACATTAACATGAAAAATTGAACAAGATAAAATCTATAAACTACCTACCGAAGATGTCGAATCTAAGATTAAATAAAGAATTTCCTGTAAAGCCTATGACAAGTTGTACACATGAATTGTATTTTCTACTAGTCTGTGGCTCCCCTATGCTTTGCAATTGAAATGATTGTGTCAAAAAAATTACTACAACAGTATCATAGTAGAATTATTGTAACATACTAGGTTAGAAAATTATTTCTGCTATACATACATGACCACATCTTGCAAATCAAATAGAATAAAGTAAAATTTGAATTATAAAATAAATAAAGGAATACACATTAATATATGTACACCAAAGTGAGTATAACATTCATCTATAGATCTATAAATCTTGTTCTCTGGAGTGGGCCCCTCTAGAGAGAAAGGATCTAGGATATATTATGTAACAACACTAAAAATTTAAATCAGAACTCATGCATTCAAAAGAATAACCAACAAGTGTGGTGGAGGTGTAGGCGATCTATCTTTTTGTTCCAAAAATCCAAATATTTTACATCATATCTCTGAAAAACATCCCTATGTCCATATCACCCTCTTTAGGCCAAATATTATATATCATATAGAGTTGGGTTGAACCCAAGTTTAGAAAGAAAATAACAAATTCTAACAACTCTTCTCCTCTATGCCAATTTTAGTTCATTGGAGAAGGAGTTCGATCCACCACTCATCAGACAGTGTGGGAATGAGATCAAACCCTATATAAAAACAATAACTCCTTGCATAAATCATGCACATCCAATATGCCCAACCAACAAGTAAGGAGCAAGATTCTCAGTCATCCACACTTCAACTAGAGCCCACGATCCCTGTCGGTAGTTAACTATTGTTGGAATAGTTCAAAAAACTCTTCATAAATGAAATATCATAATAATGGTGCCCTAAAATATCCTTTTGAGTCATGTGCTCTCATATGCTCAAATTCCCTACTCAAAACATGATTAAATTTTTTTTATCAACACCTAGAGATTTATTAAATTCTAGGAAAGATGCCTTGTACTCCATACCATAGTTTTAGCACGCATATTGAAATGAAAAGAAACTACTCGAACATTTTTAATCAAATACATAGAAAAACAATTAAAACGTAACCCATAAATACTAAGAGCCAATTCATCATCATATAGCTTAATAATTAACAAGTGGATTTGCAAATGGGAAAAGTATGAGGTAATAGGATGGTTAAATTAGGATTACATAATGCCATATAAGAGGCCCGACACACCCCTCATAGTTGGGGACTCCCATTAATTCATTTTCATTTTTTTTTTTTTTTTACTATTGTATACCATTCATAACATTTTAAGATGCCTTCATTAGAGAGAAAGATAACCTTTTGCATATTGGAGTGACCAAAATTATAGGTACATCTAACAAAGCTTGAATGGCACAATAGAAGGAAGGACCAAAGAATACAAATAAGTAACAACCTCATAAAATAAAACAACACAAGGGTACTAAACCATCTCATCCAGTCCCTACTTGTAATGGTGATAAGGAAACTAAATCAAAAGGAAAGAAGATTGAGAGACATTGTAACTTTTGTGGGCAAGATGATCATATAGATTCTAAATGTTTCAAGAAGATGGAATATCTAAAAGAAGCAACGAAGAATAACAACAAAAATGTTGATACTCCTCGTTCTAATTCTTCTTCTCACGGGCATGTACTTTCTACTTCTGTTTTTTCCTTTCAATGAAACATGTACTTCTTCTTCTAGTGAGTAGCTTATTTATTCTAGAGAATCTTATCATATGGATAAGGATAAATAAAATTTGTTTTGTTTTAATGAATGTAACACTAAACAAATATTTGTTGGTGATGATAGATCTCTCAGTGTTGCATCATTTGGAACAGTTCATCTAGATGATGGACATTTTAATGGTGTATTATGTGTTCCAAGTATTTCATACAACATTCTATCAATGTATCAAATCACTCATTCTAGTGAAGGAAAAATAATAGAAATTTCGCCTCACCATGTTGTAATAAAGGCTTTAAAAGATCCTAAATATGTTTTATCAACTGGAATTGTTGATGATCTTACTAGGTTTTATAGATTTGGCAACTTTGGGTCATCATATATTTTGTGTGTTTTTATTACCAACAATGATTACATGAGAAAAAATTGGCATGAATGATTTATTCATATAAACCATCACTCATTATAACTATGCAAACAAAATATGGACTAATATTTCTCCTATTCCTTGTAGAGATGGTTCAATTTTAGCAAATGTTCCTCTTGGTACACCTCAGACCCCTTGTAGCTTGCTCACAGTGATTTGTGTGGTTTGCTTCCTTTTTATTCTTTATATGACATCAATTAATTCTTAACTTCCATTTATTACTTATCTATATGCATTTGGATTTATTTATTAAAAATCAGGAATGATTTTTTTCACACGTATTTTACTTATAAATCCCTTGTAGAAAAACAAATTGGATGTCAACTTCAAAAGTTAAGAACATATAATGGGGGTGATTACGTTAACAAAAAATTTACAACTTGTTTCACTAAATAGGGAATATAAATGAAACATACCATTCCATACAAAACACAACAGAATGGTGTTGTTAAGAGAAAGACATGCACATTAAAAGAAATGACAAATTATCTTATCTAGTCTAATGGATTAAGTCCTAGTATTTTATCAAAAGCCATTAATTTTGAAAATTAAATAGCTAATTGTACTCCCACAAAGGATTTAAAATATATAGCATTGGGAAAATCATGGAGTAACATTAAACATAATGCAAGACAATTTTATGTGTTTGGTAGTGAAGCATGGGCTCACAGTCCTGATGAGAAAAGGAAAGAATTACAACCTAATAGTGAGAAGTGCAATTTTGTTGGATATTATGAAGATGTAAAATATTATAGAATTCTTCAACCACATTCAATAAAAATTATTGTTATGAGATATTTCAATTTTTATGATATTTTTTCATCTTTCACACCGAATTTGACATATGTGTCATGTTCATCATCCAAGCCATCTTCAACAAATGTGGTATGTACTATTCCCACAAATTGCCTAGAGCTCCTATTCTGGTTTCTTCTTGTTTAGATGATGATAGTGAGGATGGAAATCCACCTCCACCTACTCACCCTCCTCTAATTGAGTCCATTGGACATGAACCTACACTAGTACCACAACTTTCGAGATGGGTCCATATAACACAAGAAGAAATTGGTGATATTGCTAGTGATCCTTTAGATCAACAACATGTTAGAAAAAGAGGATCATAGAGAAATAAAATAAAACATATGTAAAAATAAAAAACAGAAGAAAAAAATATAATAGAGACACATATATATGTGGTTCACCCACTATGGGCTATGCCCATGGAGAAATTGCAAATCCTTTGTCTTATTATCTAGTAAAATGAAGGGATACTACCTACAACACATCCATTGTAACTTCCTCTTCATTGTCTCATAGTCTCCTCTCTCAATCACAATACAGTTTCAAAAAAACTACAATCCCCAGCCACAATAAAATTCCTTCATACATAAAAGAGGGTTTCCTTCTAGGTAAAAAAAAACATAACATAACTTCTACCATCGGATTTGTAACCTAATGATGAACGGTTCAAATTGACTAAAAAATTACAATATTTTACAAGGAAAATTTTCCCAAAAATTTCTCTTCAGGGCCGTTGCCCCTGTTGGTGCAGGCCATTTTCAGGGAAAATGTAGTAACTAATGAGTACAGTTAGGAAATGGACCAAAAAAGGAACGTGCACCAGAAAATAGGGAAAATCAACACTGGGAAAGAAGGAAAGTCAAAAGAAGGAGGAAACATGTGGAGCAACAAGGAAATGGTTTGATTTTGGACCAGACGCACTTAAGAAGTCAGAAAGTGGACAAACCTAATCTACCTATGGTTAGTGGGTTAGGGTTTTGGTCATTTTTGTAACGGGTAATTAACCCTATTTTGTAATATAAATATATTGTAGAGGAGAATAGAAAGGAAGGGAGTTCTGGAGGTTAGCAGGAGATAATATTTAGATTATCTTAGAGTCATTTTTTGTGACAAATATATGCTTTGTAATCTAAGGTAAGGTCGCAAGATGTATATATTAGTGTGATCTTGTCAGCCTCAAATGTAATTCGCACAGTTCTATAAACTTGATGAAGAATAATAAAAGAGAGAAGAAAGCCAAATCTTTGTGGATGTAGCCTAGGGGGGTGAAACACAGTAAGTTTGTGTCTTGATGTGGAATGTTCATATTATTTCTTGCTATTTTTTTGGTTATGAATGAATCAATCTGTTAGAAGTAAAATGCAGCGCACAATAGAATTATTGTAGAATGAATTTTAATAAATGTAATTGATTACTAAATGGTAGATATGGATATAATGTTGTATTAGAATAATATATATGATGTATTTTGAGGTAGACAAATTTTATATCATCCCCACAATAGCCTCCCTTCCAAGGTTGCAGACATCTAGGTCCTGTAGACAACCATAAGTTATCTCGGGTGAGACTACATTGGGCACATCTATGTGCCCAATGTGTCATTCTGGTCTCCAGAAGGGTTGATGGTTTGTAGGTTTTTGTTGGAAACATAAAGTAGAACCTGGGTCAGCCCATAACATCCAACAAATGGTTTTGTTGTCGGATGGAACCCAAAAGAACATATTGGAAGGGACTTGTTGAGAAGGATAGTGAAAATAATGCAATATTAGAAGGGGATGTTAAGACCATGGATTCCAACTAAACAGGATATTGAATAACGGTTGAAAACAAAATGATGTGTTGAACCTACATAGAATGGATCTAGCTAGAAAATACTACACACATTTGCAGAGAGAAATTGAGAAAGAAGAAGCAAGAGAGAAAGAATTCTTCCATTCTTTCTCTCTTTCTTCTTCTTTCTTCAAT
This sequence comes from Picea abies, assembly GCA_900067695.1. Taxonomy (NCBI): domain Eukaryota; kingdom Viridiplantae; phylum Streptophyta; class Pinopsida; order Pinales; family Pinaceae; genus Picea; species Picea abies. Next base: position 18,153 of record CBVK0102945872.1, read on the forward strand.
TATCTATGAAAATGTGTGTATTATTGTCTAGATAGATCTATTATGTGAAATTTCAACACATTTACATGGTATCAGAGCTGATGGACTGCTAAGAAAAATCTACACCAAAATGTTTTGCAGGTACACAAGATTGAAGACAACAAAAATATGGATTATTCAACAGAAGTACTTCTCACGCCTCATAACTATTTGGAATGGAAGCCAAAAATTATGATTCTTCTCAGATGCAGAGGCTTGTACCAAATAACTATGGCAATGGAAGTAGATCCTGATTCGCCTGATGAGAAAAACGATTTTCTCATTAGACAAGATATGGCCATAGGATGTATCCTCTATTTTATTTCTCCCGAAATTCTCCATCAAGTATATGATGAATCACAAGAATTCAATCCAAATGAATTATGGATAATATTGGAGGTTTTATTTGGGAATAAGGAAGAATTCATGCAAAATGTTGACAAGATAGAGAATGTAGAAAAACCACTCGAAGATAAATCATCCGAGTTTGAAGAGCCTTCTACACAAATATCTACACAATATTGTATTCCAATAATTGAAGATGATGTCTAATCTATTTCAGATTTGTTTTCTGAAATTGATGTGGAAAATATATGGCATGCATCTCAAGAGTCACATGCAGATATTTTTCCATGTGCAATGCATGCATCTGAGGAGACAAAAAGGGATCCGCGCACATCAGACTCCATTATGATATTTTCTGAGCACAATTTGTATAAACAAATTGGATATTTTAATTTCTCTCGGGAAAATATCCAATTTAAAAAAACAAATAGTCCGAAACGGAGTCCGGAAAGTGAAGTTATGATTGTTTTAAAATCAACAAAATTTCAGCATTTTTCGAGAAACGGCCGCACGGTTTTCAAAGTTTCATCCAAACTTTATTTCGATATTATTCATTACAAGAAGATAAAGTGGATATGTGTGGACATATCAATGGTGCATCTAATTCATCAGATCCATGCAGACATCTACATCTTCAACAAAATCTTCAACGAGAACAAACTTGCACAGTTGCGAGTTCTTCTTGGAGTGAAGGGCATAGTTGCTTAGCAATTGTTTTTTGTTCATTCTCATGTTTTTTTTTATGCATTGTAATTTGAGGGATGGTTTTTCCCATGAGGTTTTCCCTCTTTCCTTGTTTATTTCAGTGTATCTTTTGTATTTGGGTACCTAACATGGCCTTTTTTTCCGGGACCCATTCTTTATTTTCACCATAGTGATGTTTAGGGGGGGTGCTGTAGTTACTTCATACACACCTAGGATTTATTTTTACTAAGGTTTTTCCTTGTTTATTAGTCATAATTAGTCATTATCTAGTATCCTATATTTTAGGGGAGAATATTCCACCTGGAGAATATTCTCTTTTAGTTGACACTTCAGTTTGACTAGTTGAGTTGAGTTTAGATGTTGCATTGGTTT
>CBVK0102945915.1:0-16522 GCA_900067695.1 Picea abies
TACAATGACTTGAACGCACACATGACTCATTTTCCATTGATAAAAATTTAACTGAGTCAATTAAAAGGAAAGGTATATCTTCATCTATCCTTTCATGGGATCTATTAAAGGTTTCAAACCACCTGTATTTGAATAATATCGGCTTAAATGATTCACTATATTCTATCTCAAGAACATGTAAAAGTTCAAAGTTGTCAATCTAGATTTACACATAAGTTGACTAAGCATCAGATTTTGAATCTGAAAATTGATGTGTGTTCACAATCATAAATACTATTTGTTCTTGATATAAAAAAAAATCTGATTCCTAACAGATTTTATTCTACAAGTGGAATAAAATGGTCTCTGAGATAAATTGTATTATCAAAAACAGGTCATAATTGAGTAGAAATTGCAAACTTTAGAAGGTTGTAATTTTTCGCTCAGAACTTGGAATGAGGCATGAGTACATTCATTGGAAAGATAATTAAGAGGATAATGTATATAAATAATCAAAATTCAATACGATACATCCATATTCTTCATAAAATCAAAGTAAGAATGACTTGTAGCCTAAATAATGAAATATTCTTACAATATGCATAATTCTAACAATAATTGTTGTATGTAAATTTTAGCAGAATTAGAGGCATACAAAACATGTAATTGGTTCCTATATGAGGAACAAAGATATGGAGGATTCCAATGCTTCTTACATCCGTGAGGATGAGATCAAAGGATTTCATGTCAGCATGGGAAATGCAAATACCAAGTCCAATGGACATAGAAGCAAGGTAGAGCCTATGGAGTTGGTTGAGACTATGAGAAGCTTGCAGAAAGAAGTGAAGAACTATAGAGAAGACAATGGAGTGATGATAAGAGCTCAGGAATAGCTTCTAAAAAGTATCAATATGTTGTAGAGATAAGTCAACAAGGATTATGGTACAAAACAAGTAGTGAGTGCAGGGAAAGTAGAAGAATTTGGATCTCACAATAAGAGGGATGATCATATGGGATCTAGATAATAAAGGAGTGTTAGTAGACATCATCATCATCATCATCATCATCATCATCATCATTCGATAGTACACTCGACTAGAAGAGTACATGCATGTTCAAGTTCGGTGAGCATCCTAAGTGCATCCCTTGTCAGAAATCAAAGAAGGAGGCCTAAGTCATACATTTTGCAAGGAGAGATCGGGAAGATAAAGCCACCATTATTTGATGGAGAGAATAGGAAGGGAGAAGAGGATGAATCATATTTTTTGGGCATGAGAAAATATTTTCAGCTACACAATTATTCATCAAATATGGAAGTGAGTATTTTCATATATCTTCTTCAAGGGAAATATTCCATGTGGTGGGACTAGTTGATAATTTCTTGGAATAATTTCAAGAAACATTTCCAACATAAATATATGTTGAAGCATTATTATGAAAAGGAGATGCAAGAGTTATTTTAATTTAAGCTTGGGAACATGGCCATGGAGGAGTATGCGAAGAATTTCTTAGAACTCCTAAGGTTTGTGGATTTCATCAGGGATGAGAAGGTCAAAATTCATAGGTTCTTAAGTGAATTTCCATCATTATAAAAGGATAAAATTCATTTTGATGAACTCAATAATTTGGAAGAAGCCATAAGAAAAACTAAGTATTTCTATGAGTAGAGTAAGGTAGGGCCAATTTTCAAAGAACTTGGGATGACAAAAAGAAAGGAAAGATGGATCGGAGGAAGACAATATTCAAGCCACCTTTTTTTAGGAATAATTCACAGTCATAGAGAAAATGGAAGCAAGCACACAATGAGCCCAACATGATATATTCCTTGGGGAAAATGCTAAGACAACAACCCATAAAGTGTTGGGGATATGAGGGGGGGAGCTTGTATAAAGATTGTCCTCATAAGGGAGATAGGATGAGGACTATGCATAACCTTCAGGAAGGTAATATAGTGGAAGACATGGGTAGGAGTGTGCCAAGGATTTATGTAGCATTAGACAATAGACAAGAAGACTATCAATCTTGTGTGAATGAGGTGGAAGGTAAGATTGAAAATCAACCCATAGATATTTTGATTATTTCTAAAGGTAGTCATAGCTATATAGATCCTAATATGGTTGATATATTTAAATTGAAGAGATGTAAGCATGAAAATTTTTGGTTGGTTCAATTACCCATTGGAACCGAAAGAAGAATCAATGAGCTTGTTAAATATTTTTTAATGAACATGAATGGAGTCAACACTAAGGTAGATTTGCACATCATACCACTTGGGTCATATGACTTCTTCATTGGTGTGGATTGGATGGAAAAACATCATGTTGTCCTAGATTCCCATTTCTATATGAGGAAGGAAACTCAAGGGAAGTTCAAGGCATTCCAAGGCCTATATTTGTTAGTGATATTTCAACATTGTAGCTGAAAAGAATATTTAGAAAAGGGTGGAAAATATATGCAGCCCACATGGAAGAGATAGCCAAGGATGAAGTGCCAAATATTGAAGACTATAAAATCTTGAAGAATTATCAAGATGTGTTTGGGGAATTTCCATGATTTCCACCAAAGAGAGACATTGATTTCTCTATTGACTTGATGCCTGGAGTTTCCCCAGTGTCCAAAACTACTTATAGAATTAGCACACTAGAATTGAAAGAGTTGTAGATGCAAATAGAATATTTGTTGAAGAAGGGGTACATAGTCCAAGTGTTTCACCTTGGAGTTCCTTAGTGCCTTTTGTAAAGAAAAAGTATGGAACTATGAGGTTATGTATTGACTTCAGACAATTGAATAAGGTTACAATGAAGAACAAGTTCCCTTTTCCAACGATTGATGATCTTTTTGATTAGTTGAAGGGAGAAAAGATATTTTGCAATATTGAATTGAGATTAGGATATCATCAAGTGAGAATCAGAGAATAAGATACTAGTAAGACAACCTTTTGGATAAGGTATGGTCATCATGAGTTCATGGTGGTGCCATTTGGGTTGGCAAATGCACCAACTACATTATGTGTCTAATGAATGGAGTTTTTAGAGATTACCTAGAAAAATATGTTATTGTCTTCTTGGATGATATTATTGTTTACTTCAAGAAAGAGGAGGATCATGAACATCATTTGAGGATGGTGTTACAAGTATTGAGAGAACAAGAGTTGTATGCCAAGTTGAAAAAATGCGCTTTTTATTAGAAGTAGATCCAATGTTTGGGTCACATTGTCTCAAAGGATGGCATAGCAATGGATCCAAACAATATTGGAGAAATCAAAATTTGGCCAACACCAAAGAACATTTCACAGGTTATATCATTTATGGGTCTAGTTGGGTACTACACAAGATTCGTTGCATGTTTCTCCAATATTGCACACCCGGTCACTTATTTGCAAAAGAAAGGCATAAAATTTTAATGTACTACCAAGTGTGAAGAGAGTTTCCAACACTTGAAACATTTATCAACCAGTGCACCTATCTTAAAATTTGTAGATCGAGATGAGGATTTTGTTGTGTGCATAGATGCATGAAAGGGAAGGCTTGATGGAGTCCTTACACAAAATGGGCATGTCATATGTTATAAGTCAAGGGAAATTTAAAATCATGAAATAAATTATGCTACCCATGATTTAACACACCTGATCCCCTAAACTCTCTTAGGTTGGTGGGATGTCAAAAATTTGTGTTCCACTAATATTTCAATCTTAGTTTACACCCTTATTCGACCTCTATCCCACATGGTGCACACGTGGACTTCTTCTTCATATTTTTCACCACAATACAGAGCTATGTGTGTGCGATGTAGTAGTGGAAAGTCGACAAAATCATCACCCTATTCTTCCTAGCAAATCCCTTAATGGAATGCAACCAAATAGACTAGGGCATAAGTCTCCCCGATCATAGGGCTTTAACTCACCTTGTTCTTCCATATCGATTGTCCATGATGAATCAGGTTCTTTTCTCATCAGGAAAGTAGGTTATACAACCCACATTTCATTCCATATTGAACTTCTCTGACATCTCTACTCCCAAAAAATTTGACTGTCATCAGGTTAGGAAATCAATGATCCCAATTTACTTAACACCTTGAAACTACATGGCGTATAACACCTCGCTTATTCTCCACTTAACACTTGGTTGGTGGTTCCTACAAGAAAATATAGGGTTGTGATATTATCGAGATACCTTACCCACAGATCAAAGATCTCGACCCATTCGGGCCTCTTCCATTGGAAGTGCCTCACTCAATGCGATCACGAGACTTCCTGAATGGTTCTTCCTGATGAGAAAATTTTTGATGGATCTGATGTTCCTCGGACCCTCACATACAATGATCAAATATCTATTAGATCTCACATCTACTCAAAATTTATCCAACACTACCACCTAGAAAAGGTTCTTCCTTTGGGGTGGATCATTACCAGATCCAATGGCTTCAGACTCCATCGACTTCAACACCGATAGATCTATGAATCTCCTCATCCTTGAGATTTAAACATCGATATTTCCTTATCATAAACTCCTCCTACACCTCTTCCCGGACCTTCATTACTCAACTCTTTCGATAAACTCATCGGCTTAGAAATCAAAGGATCTATGCTCTAGATCCCATCAATCCATCCACCAATAGATCAAAAATTCACAACATCTTGGTACTTCCCCATCAGAAGTTCACTATGGATTCATATTTCAAGTTTCCCTTAACGATTCACCTTCTGATATACTTCTTCCACATCCTGGATCTCTAACAAATGGTCAGGATTTGATCTCTTCACCAGATCAACGATTGTCATTTCCTCTGGGTTTAAATAAGGATTTCAACAAGGTTAAGGATTATTTTTGGAATTAGAAAGCCCACAGTATTTTCAGAACCCTACCTACAAGGGTTTTAACTCAAATATCTTAGGCTCTCGAATCACCTCCTCAACAATAAAAAAACCTTATACCCATACACTCAAATAAATACTTTATATCTTGCAAACTTTCCATTTAAAATGATAGGGGAAAACACAGTGTTGTTAGCTTGTAATGTCCTCCCATACATAATCATCACAGTTACTCCATTTACGAATTAAAAGGAGATTTTATTACTCCATTTAACTCAGAACTAACAATCATTCATCATATTCATACCATTAACATGAACATGATACATTTTACAACCATTAATAAACATTCAATAGACATATCAGAAAAACACTTATATGCACTTATCTTTTCAATGAAATCTTCAACCAGCCAACTGACTAAGGTTGAATGTCTTTCCACCCAACCATAGGCTATGCTACACTTTTCCTTTCTACAACATGCCACCCCCATGTTAGACTATGATACTACTACTTGAATCTCACAGTTGAACATTAGGTTAAAGAATGGATTAGGAAGGTTACTTTGCTTCACTCCACTCACAACAACATAATTCCCCTCTTCCCACTGAGATCAGGGCCTCCACAAGTTTAACATAAACCTTCCCAAATGTATTTTCTTTGCATAAGGAAGTCCATTCTCTACTGCATAGTCACTCGATGAAATCTCCTTACCAGTGTCAATTTATTTCTAGCAAGTACCAAGTCACACCCTCCTTTTTCTCTAGTCTGGATATGGGTATTTTTTTTTCTAGGGTGACCATTCACATCTTCGGAAAGCTTTCTATTTTCCTCAGAAAATTTACCAGTTTATCCTATTTCTCATATATGTATGCAAGATATCGATCTGCTCATTCACTTTACCATCTGTTTGTGAGTTTGCAACTCATCTTTGGTGCGAATGTTCTCTATCTCCCTATGAATTGTGTGTCTCATATTTGTATCTACATGATCCTCTATTTTTCTTCCCTGTTCCTCCTCATTCTTTTTTCTTCTACATGAACATTCTCCTATTTCTCGATATTTCCACTTGCTTCTGTCATAAGCCACCTCTTCGGGGTCAAGTTCCCGAATTGAAGGAGAAAATATCTGCATACTTTTGGTTTACACTACAACCGACCCTTCACTCTTCCAAGTACTAATTTTGAAGGAAATTATAACTACTCCAACTACCCAATCTGAATGCCATTAACAAGTTCCTTGTGGTCAAGGTAAACATGGTACTTTGGATAGGTTGGGTATTCATGGTTTTGTAGGTGTAGGTTGGATTGCTAGGAAATATTCCTATTTTCTTCATTAAAGCTTCCCAGTCCCACTCGTGGTATCATGGCCAACACTGCAAGGCTTCCCTCTTAGTCAATTGTGTGGTGTTTTTATTAACATAAACACAATTACATTCTTCATTAATCACAATACATGAAGTCTTAAACATGATTACAGTATTGGGGGAAAACATGGTGTTACACATGAATTGGAATTGGAAACAACAATTTATGCCTTAAAAATGTGGAGGAATTATCTTATGTGTAGAAAATTTGAGCTGAGAATAGACCATAGTGGTCTGAAATTTTTGTTTGGACAACCAACATTCAATGCTAGAAAAACTAGATGGATGGAATTTCTTAGTGAATATGACTTTAACATCAATCACATTAAGGGAAAAGAGAATAAAGTGGTTGATGCACTTGGAATAAGGGTGCATGAAATGCATGCTATAACCATTAGCATATACAGTTCAGATTTGGAAGGAAAAAATTTAGAAGTTGTAACACCAAACAACCTTTATGTGCAAATTAAGGAAATCTTACAATAGAGTAATGTACAACATAAATTTAAATATTACAATATGGAAGAAGATGGAATTATCTTGTACATGAATAGATTTTATGTTCCTAATTCTCAACATTTTAGAAATTTTGTTTTAAAAGAGATGCATAATGTGCCATATGCTGGAAATCTAGGGTATCGGAAAATAATTGTAGTTGTAAGAGATCAATATTATTGGATAGGAATGAAGAAACATGTAGGTGGTTTTATTGCTAGATGCATGGAATTCCAAAAGGTAAAGGATGAGCACAGACATTGAGCAATATTTCTATATCCATTTCCCATTCCATAGTGGAAATGAGAGATTTTTACCAAATATTTCATTACCAACTTGCTCAAAAAAACGAGGCAACATGATTCCATCATGGTAGTGGTGGAAAATATTACAAAGGCTATAGATTTTATTCAATTCAAGATGACATGTAAGGAAACCAACCTTGCATAAGAGAGGAAGAAATATTTAATCCAACGAGGCTACATGACGTGCCTAAGGAAATCATATCTAATCGAGATACCAAGTTCACTTCCAATTTTTGGGAAGGGTTGTTTAAAATATTTGGAACAAATATGATATTCAGTACAATGTATCATCTGGAATCAGATGGATAGACAAAGAGGGTCAACCCGATAATTGAAGATATGATAAGAATGTATGTAATGGATCAACCTTTCAAATGGGAAGATTATCTTCATTTGGTTGATCTTTCTTACAACAATTAGTATCAAGCATCATTGAATACTGTTAGGAAATGAGGAACACTTCCACACTAAACCTAGCAGAAGAGAGGAAGAAAGATGTAATCAAGAAAGTAAATGACAAAGAAAAAGAAAATTACACAAAGATTTTACCTTGGAAACCCAAATGGGAAAACCAACATTCCTTGAGCATTTTTCTCTCTTGTTGTCTTATTCCTTCAGAATAAAAGGTTACATGCCTAACCTTGGTCTACACCTAATATACAATCGACATCATACCTTCTTTCTTTCTACAAGAACAACCCTGTAGCCAATTTGACTTACATATACATCACCAACAACCTCTAAAATGATTTCTCTAAAGATTATATTTTACATCATTACAACATGCCTTATTTATAAGCTTTATAGTTGTAAAAAACCTAAAGAAAGGCACCTAAAAATGGTTACAAATCCTCACAGATCATTGGCTGCAAATCCCGTGAATCTCAGGATTTTTTTTATAGTCAACTCTAAGTTGGTTTACCAGTCAATTACTAGTCGACCTCCATTTAATCTTCAGTCGGTTTCCATGCGTCCGCCTATAGGCCTCTTGTCGGTTGACCTCTTAGACTTGCTGTCGATTTCTTCGACTTAGAATTTACCCGGTTCATCCACCTCAACCTTTGACTTGCTGTCGATTTCTTCAACTTCGACTTTACCCGATTGATCTACCTTGACCTTCGACATGTTGTCAATTTCTTCAACTTTGACTTTCAATATAAATAATATAATGACCCAACATTCTCCCAATTGTTGTCTTCTTTACTGGAACTAAGAATTTTATTAACTCTCATTCACAAACCCAAGGAAACAATGCCCATTTCCTCTCTACACCAAGAGAACTTCACAACACTCACAGACTTGGTGACTTGGTCAAAGAGTCTGTTATGTTTTCCAACGTGTCTACTTTCTCCAGCAACACCTTGTTGCTTTCCACCATGTCTCTCATGAAATGGTATTGTACATCAATTTTCTTAGTCTTGGAATGATAAACTAGGTTCTTTGCCAGAAATATTGCACTTTGACTATCGCAACTTATCTTCATAACTCTTTTCTCAAACCTGATTCATGAACACCGCCTTTGTATCCATAATGTTTCTTTGCTTCTATGATTGGTTGTCATGTATTCAGTTGTTGTAGTTGACAAGGCTACGACCTCCCTTACTCATCCAGCTGATTGCTCCACTGAACATCTTGAACACATATCCACTGGTCGACCTTCGGTGATCTAGATCTCCAGCCCAATCAATGTTGACAAAGCCATGTACATTTATTTCACTGTCACCTCTAGGTTTTCCTTGATAGCATATAGCATAGTATTTTGTGCCACACAAATACTTGAATACTCTCTTGACAATTTTCCAATGCTCCTTTCTAGGTGTCGACATGTATCTACTCAACACTCCCACTTCATGGGAAATGTTTGATTGAGTGCAAACCATTGCATACATTAGACTACCAACAAAAATTGCATAGGGAACATGTGCCATGTATTCTATTTCCTCTTGTGTCCTTGGACATTATTCAAAAATTATCCTTGCTCCCATAGGAATTGGCACCTTCACAGGTTTGCAATCCTACATGTTGAAACGTTTCAAGATTGTTTCAATACACTTTTTTTGGTTCGACCAGATATTTATAGTAGCTAGATCTCACTTGATCTACATTCCCATAATGAAGTTCAATGCACCAAGATCCTTCATATCAAACATGGAGGATAGTTGCTTCGTCACCTCCTTTATTGTGTTCATTTTGTTTCTAATCAACAACATGTCATCGACATACAATGTTACATATACGAAACGCCCACCTTCTTCTTTGGAATATATGCAGTGATCAATTTGCTTCTCACAAATCTAAAACTAGGATGTATGTGTCAAAATTTTGGTACCACATCCTTGGTGATTTCTTTAGACCATAAAGGGATCTTTTCAATTTGCACACAAAATCTTTCTTACCCCTTACTACAAATCCTTTAGGTTGTTTCTTGTAGATTTATTCTTCCAAGTCCCCATGTAGAAATGTTATCTTTACATCCATCTTTTCTATTTGCAGGTCAAATGTTTCAATCAGAGACATTAGTACTCTAATGGAAGTTAATTTTGCAACAGGGGAAAAAATGTCACCGAAGTCGACTCCTTTGACTTGGGAATATCCTTTCACTACCAGTCGAGCTTTGAATTTATTGATTTGAATTGCGACATTCATTTTCTTATTGAATACCCACTTGCTGCCAATGTGCTTTCTTCCATTTAGTAATTCGACTAAATCCCATGTCTCATTCTTATACAAGGATTCCATCTCTTCAACCATGGTGTCCTTCCATAATTTTCTCTTTGCAGAGTTGACTACCTCCTCGACTGACTTGGGCTCTTCGTCAGTGGCAATTAACACAAATACAGAATGAAAGTCAGGTGGATTATACCTTTTGACTATTATCTTACTCATTCTGACCTTCTTACAACCATGGTCGGTTGTTTCACCTCTTCATCTGATCCAGTCGACTCATCTAAATCAACTTCTTCATTCCTCAGTTCAAATCACACCTTCTCTAGATTATTCTTTGTTTGGAACATCACTTCATACTCGAACTTCCTTCTAAATTATTTGAAGACCACATCTCGACTATACACTGTTTTCCTTGATGTTGGATCCCGGAGCTTATATCCTTTCATTCCTTCTTTGTATCCAATGAAAATACACTTGACTACATTCTTTTCCAGCTTTCTCCTCTTTTCCTTGGGAACGTGCACAAATGCATCGCAACCAAATATTTTGAGATGTTAAATCGAAGGCTTCTTACCATACCATACCTCGTGTGGAGTCATGTAAACTAGCATTGATGAAGGAGACATATTAACTAGATATTTAAATGCTCAGTCACCAAACTGCCCTCACTCATCCTCAAAATATACAACTTATTTCTAAGGAAAAACTTATTTACTAGGGATTTTGATTGGTACAAGCTCCCCAACTTGTCCCACAGTTTCCTTGACAAATCTTCACTTGATACATTCAGCAGTATCAAATATACAAGAAAATTTGAATCATACTCTTGTCCCTTCTCTCAAGTTTCTCCCATTCTTCCCTCGGAATACCTATTGGAATGGTACCTGGACAGATTTCTACCCATTGTTCTCGATCTACAAGGAGATCTTCATTCTTAAGCTTCCAAAGCTCAAAATTCTGGCCATTGAATTTTTCGATCTCTATCCTCGAGCTACTCGCCATTCTTTAAGCACAATCAATAAATATTTCTGACTTACGACTCTTACTGTACTTATGGTTTAGCTTAGATCCAAGGTTGTTAAACCAAGCCCTGATACCACATGTTAGGAAATGAGGAAAACTTCCACACTAAACCTAGTAGAAGAGAGGAAAAAATATTTAATCAAGAAATTAAATGACAAAGCAAACACACAGTACACAGATATTTTACCTTGGAAACCCAAATGAGAAAACAAGCATTCCTTGATCATTTTTCTCTCTTGTTGTATTATTCCTTTAGAATAAAATGTTACATGCCTAACCTTGGTCTACACCTAAGACACAATTGAAATCATACCTTCTTTCTTTACACAAGAACAATCCTGTAATCAATTCGACTTACATCTACATGACCAACAACCTCTAAAATGATTTCTCTAAAGATTATCTTTTACAACATTACAACATGTCTTATTTATAAGATTTACAGTAGGTAAAACCCTAAATAAAGGAGCCCAAAAATGGTTACATATCCTTGCATATCATTGGCTACAAATCTTGTGAATCTCAAGATTCTATTACAGTTGAATATAAGTGGGTTTACTACTCGATTACCAATCTATCTCCATTCAGTCTTCAGTCAGTGTCCATGCGCCCTCCTATCGGCCTATTGTTAGTTGATCTCTTCAAATTTCTGTCGATTCATTCAACTTCAACTTTATCTGGTCGATCCACCTCGACCTTCGACTTGTTTTTTATTTCTTCGACTTCAACTTTACTCGATCGATCCACCTTGACCTTCGACTTTCACTACAAAGAATATAAAAATCCAACACTTCTTGGGGCCACACATGTGGGTAGAGCATATTGTGGATCTCTCCTCTTCTCTTTGACTTGTCCACTCACATGTGGAGTTGGTTGAGGTGGTTATTTCAAGATATATTATTTTATTGGCTTGGAGAGGTTGTGTACCATGGTATTAAGAGTGTCTATTGTTTTAGCTTTTGGTTTTCTACCTATTGTATTGAGAGTGCCTCTTGTTTTAGCTCATGTTTTTCTACCCATTATGTTGTGAGGATATTTATATATATAAGGAGGGAGACTCCTCACTTTTCATTTAGAGTAGGAGAATATGAGAAATCACTTGGCTTATTTTTATTGGTGTTCTTAGTTCATATTATTATTTTTCTTGAGAATTTATTTGTGAAGAGTCTAGCAAGAGGTTTTTCATGCGATAGGTGAAGGTGGATGAAGAAGCTAGCAAGGAGCCACAAGAGGATTACAATGCTACAAGTGGAGGATCTTCACAGGGAAAGGTAACTTCCTTATAGTCCTTAGTTTTTTGTGTATGTATATGGGGTATTGAGTCTAGCAAATATTAATTTGATTTCTATCTCTTACCTTAGGATAGAGTAGAGGCTACTCATTTCTATTTGAAGAGTTGGTCACACACTCTTTTTACCACTCATATCTTAGAGAATGTAAGTGTCTCTTGGAGGAATTTTCTTGGTACACCTTAGGGTTGCATTTCTATTTGAAGAGTTGGTCACACACTCTTTTTACCACTCATATCTTAGAGAATGTAAGTGTCTCTTGGAGGAATTTTCTTGGTACACCTTAGGGTTGCATATTTACCAATAATTGATGCAAGGATCAAGCCTCAAGAAGTATTAATTTGACCCCATAGCCCAATAGAGGTTTGGCACTGGTCTTTTATTTTCTCTCTCTCTCAAAATTTAAAAAATTTAAAATTTATTTTCTTTGCTTTGTTTTAAACCAATCTAGGGTTTAAATTTATCATATCCTAGATCTAGATTGTTTCTTTGAAGTCTTGAACCAAATTCTAGATTTATATTAGGATTGAATTTTATTTTGGCAAGTCATATTGTTTATTTGATGCTTAATCATTTGGATGATTACACATATGTTAGATCTTTTTTTCAAAGTTTTGGATGGATCTAACCTATCACCATGAATAAACTCTAATGTGCTTGATATATATATTGAGTTTATGTCATTTTAATTAATGTCGGAAAATACATGGTATAAGGAATACTTGAGCTTGATTTCATTGATAAAGGTTTCAATGATTTGGAATAAATCCTCACATCTTGGCAACACTTGAAAATTTTCATCTTGATGCAAAGATTTGATATGTATGATGTGAATCTAAATTTAATGGCATATAAATGCATGTGAAACACTTTGAAATCAACTTTTTTTTACTAACATAATTGAAAACTAGGGAACACGTGTACTTGTGTGACGTGGAGTCGATTCTAACCATTACTACTATAATCTCCAGGTGCATCGCACACCCCCCAAGAACGACACATGGTCTAGGAGAGGTTTGAACCAATGACATCGCAAGGAATGCATTAACATTGCACTCTATCACCAACTGATCTACACCCCCAGGGGGGTCTTTGAAATCAATCTTAGTACACACATTGAGACACACTTTTATCATTTTTGGTACATATTTTACAACATTTAAATTCTACAAACAATCTGCTTCATCAAACTAGCACTTAAGCATCGGATTAAATCTTAAGTTTGAATTGTTTCCATTTTTTTTATAATACTATTTATGGACTGATACTTCATCTAAATGATGAATACAATTTCCTATTCAAGGTTGTGTGTACTTTCTAGCATAAGCTTAAATACATAAAAACACTAACTAATCATCTCGGTTTCTTTGAATTTTATGGTTAATGCGACCTCTTTCAAGGTTAATGATTGATGACATTTCCACATGAAATTTGATCTATCTCACTATCCTAAATTTTGATATACATTACAACAGTGGGTTAATGATATTTCACATGGTAATCCTTGGAATGGTTCTCTAAGTATGGTGAAATGTTTCAATGAGTGATGAACTCCTTTCATGGTTACATGCTTAAAAGTTAAATTTTGTTGATACTATTCCATCTTAATCTCATTGAATGTGTATACTTCATATGATAATTGTTGAATGGTGAATGAGAACATTGTTTATGATTTCCACATCTCATTTGAACGATTGTTAATGGTTGATCTCATTGGTTATATGAGCAATTTGAATGATAAGCAAGCCTAATTTACTCATATAACATTGTTATTTTCTAGCATATAACAAGCACACTTGTCTCATATCATTTAGATTTTGTTTGATCTAGTCATTTAGTAAACTACTTACAGATACTTAAACTTGTCTTGTACCTTGAGAGTGAGTGGTTTCAAGTCGCTAGTCTTTCGTTAAGTTTAATTTAGGAGAAATATTGTTCCTATACAAATGCCTAAATTGATTTGGCCATTAGGGACACCCCCCTTAGGTTAGGAAACTCCCTTTCTCAGCCTAAAAGTGAGAGGCAAGGCCATTGAGGTGACAATGGGTGGCTTTCCTAATAGTTTCTTCTAGTCTCTCCTACTAAGGTTGGGAAATTTTCTTTAGTGGGAGTTTGAGTAGTAACAAAATCAACAATGAAGCACATGCCAAATGCATAGAATTATTGGACAATCAAACAAATCAGTATGGGTGAATGTGGATAAACAATATTTAGGTGAAATAAATCTAGCAATTAAATACACAATGAAATGAAGTAAGGAAAAACAAATAAAGATATATGTATGCCTTATCACCCAGATCTCTGCAAGGGCATCATCCACAAGAAAGGATGAATGTTTCAGTGTGGGATAGAAAGTCAAAACATGTTGGTGAAAATCTTGCAACCACGTCACAATTTTTCCCACACTACATTCTTTAATATGACCCAACCAATAAGAATACCATTTTGATGTGTGTTGAAATACAAAATGGTGTATAAAGAATACTTCCATGCATGAGATTTCATGAATGCAATATTGCAAAAATATAATGTTGCATGGTCATAAGGCCAGTAGAAGCAACCATTTCATGAACACACATTTCAAAATAATAATTCCCTAGTAGACAAGCATTTGAGGAATTCAAATTACATAACAATAAAACACCTACTTGGTAAATTAGGCCACTAGAAATAAGTAATTCATGAATTCATTTTACATAATATAACACCATCTTGGTAAATAAGGTCGCTTAAAAAATAACATCAAAGTAGCAAGTATGACCCCTAGAATTAAGAATTTGATGAATTAATATAATATAATTGGACTCGTAAACAATTTTTCTATAAATAATATTTTCAAAAATTTTTACTATAAAGAATAATGCAAGACTAGTAAATAAGGCGAATAGAAACCAAAATACCTAGTATTTGTGTGTGGAAAAAGTAGAATCCATTGTAAGGAAATTATTGTTTCCATGCCTGAAAACCTTCTCCACTTTCCATGTCATCATTATCCCTAGCATATATGAATATTATTTAGTAGGAATACATCCATCTCGTTCCACAAATACATTCATCTCGTTCCACCCAATATTGGATGCTAAGGGAGACATCCTCATGAATCCAATGTCACAAGTCATCAACCTATTTTCTTTGGTTTATGATGTCTCCTTTTGACATGAATGCATATATCCCCATTACGAGAAAATTGTCATGAGCTTGTTGTGCATCAAACATCTAAACATGCATACTATGTATCTCAATTAAAGAAAAAACAACAAAAAAGAGAGGGGCAATCTAATGTCTTACATGTTCCAATAAGTACATATGTTGAAGTTTCCATTGGTGTGAAAATGTAGGATTGACCATGGATTGACATGACCATGGAAAGGAAAAATATTTTTGTCTACATTCCAAGACTGACTATAAACGATGATCACTAGATGTGGTCTATCTAGGACCATTCTAACTATGTAATGGAATTGAATTCTTCTCTTTCTCTTCTCTCGATTAGGATGTTTTTATCTTTTATTTTTCAAAGGATCTCTAACAACACATCTATAATCTTCTGGGATATAAGAACACCATTGCCTAAAAACATAAAAGAACTTGTTAAATCTTGGCATTAAAATAACATATCATAAAATGTGGGTTCATATAGAATGATGAGAACAAAATATGATAGATTAGGCTTATAATGTTGTCATAAAATGTATTACATAAAAATAAACTTATTTGTAGGTTTTTAATTAAAAAAAAACTTCTCAATGCATATCTCTCTATAATGCCAACATGACCACAATGAAAAACAAAGAGAAACGTATGTGATAATAACACAACATATAATTTTGGTAGACCATATTTGAAATATATCTAACTATAATGTCGGCATGACATAAATTAGATGTATTACATAAAAATGAAATTATATGTAGGTTTAGTCAAGAAAGAAACCAAGCAAGCATATATCGCTCTATAATGTTGATATGATAGTTGTGACATGAATAATGTAAGAAAAGCACAACTATGGGTTTTCACTTAAATAAAAAAACACCATTAGCACACAATTATGGGTTTTGAGTTTAAAGAAAATATTGTTTGAATTTAAAAATTGTTAAGAGATTTTTCAAACTTGGGTGGGATTGAACAATATTTGAAAGATTTCAAGGTTTTCCTTTTAAAAACACAACCTATTTGACATTTATCTTGCTATAACATCAGTGTGACAACCATGACATGCATTACAAAAAAAAACATTTGCAAATGAGTATACTTGAAACAATGCAAGAAATGTAGGGGTCGTGCATTCCCTAGATTCTTTGGATTTATGCCAACATTGTAAACAACCCTCGTTTTTTTCTCTAACACAATAAATAGCTCCTTTTCATAGTCTTAAAGTCTCAATTATCTTGTTTTGAAGTCATCAAGAAATTCAAAGGAAATGAAATTAGTTCAACTTGAACATCATCGTGCTGCAATACCTCCCATGTCAAGTCCATGGAATGAAAGGGACTGCTAGGGAGTTCGTGTGGCATCATCCCAACAACTATTTTTGGCCAACCTTATTTATGGAAATGTCATGTTGTATATGAATCTAGGCCTCATA
>CBVK0102945960.1:0-11694 GCA_900067695.1 Picea abies
CCTGAGGTTTTTCTATGCTATATTGATGTTTGGTTCTTAACAGTGTAAGTGAAAAGGACAAACCCAAATGTGAACTCTCCTCCCCTCGCAACATCACATATGTCTAGTTGTGCTACCAGGCACGCCCACATCACATGAGCCCAAGAAAACATACAACCACCCATGGCCTACTTTGCAATCACCATCTGGTTCCTTGAGATACGTTGAGTCCCTAAAGACCCAAATATCTTCACCACCATGGCGTAAAATACATGCATCTCCATTGAATCAATGGAGGCTATACTGATAGAACCTATGCTCATCACCGTTGTTCTAGAATAGTATTGGTCTGCTAGTTCCCCCACCATCACTCCCACCAAAATCCTTGGATGTGTCGGTAGCTCTATCCCCCAATGAGTCCCTAAAGACCCAAATATCTTCACCACCATGGCGTAAAATACATGCATCTCCATTGAATCAATGGAGGCTATACTGATAGAACCTATGCTCATCACCGTTGTTCTAGAATAGTATTGGTCTGCTAGTTCCCCCACCATCACTCCCACCAAAATCCTTGGATGTGTCGGTAGCTCTATCCCCCAAAAAGGGAATCTTGTGATGAAGTAAATATTTATGTCCATAGTGATGCGGAGGACACACACCCACACCTCAAACTCCTATCGCTTGAGCCTCCACATCCATACAATGAAATCTAGAATGCCTCATGCGATTGGATCAGGGTGCAATTAAAAAACACCAACAACCTATAATAGGCCAAATGGCACTGGATCTGAGCATCATCCCCAAATAGCCATCGTAAAGACTCCTAGTCCCTCTCTCACCACTGAACTAGCATCCTCACTCGCTGCTCTATCACCTTCACCCAATCCAACAAAATTTTCATTAGTATTATTCCTCAAGAAAAATGCTTATATTAAGAAAAAACCCCCATTCACCCCCATGCAACTATTCCCCCAAAAATTGTGCACTTTAATGCAGTTGTTATACCAATAGTCATGTGCATTAGTGTGACTATACCACTACCAGTTGTTCCTCTAAAAAGAGCACATAGGCATCATGCATGTTCACCCAATAGGCACACACATAAGTGTGTTTGTTTTCACAACAACCACACTCATCTACATGAAGGTCCCTTAAATAGTTGTGCTCATATGCACGATTGTCCCAACAACAACCACAGACCCCAACAACATTTGATCGTGCGGCTGAAACTTTGATCTTCACTCACATCCACATGAGATATATTTCCATAGCCATGCATTGTGTATGTCTATGTCAATAAATCTCACGCTCATGTTCATGGGAATATAGATTTCCCCCATGTGACCCTCCCTACTCAATTATAAAATTGGTCATACGACCATCCGTACAACCCTCAAGCCCCCTCAAAAGAGACCTAACCTATACAGTAGGTTGTGTCGACTAACCTGGATCTCTAACCGCTTAAATTCAAATTTGTTTTCTCTCGTACCACTCACCAACGTCTGCTAGAAACACTGGAAGACCACCACAACAAAAAGTACAAATGAGGTGGAATTGTGGGCCCCACACCCATATATATTCCCTTTTTCAAAACTTCCCTAGCTTCGTTCTAGAACACAAGCTCCATTTTCTGTATTGTTCACACCACCAAGATCCTGACTAGGTCACCTTCATAATGGTACTCTTAGTTGCTCATTACATTTTCTCACCCCGGGGGCCCCTCTTCACACCCCAAGCATAGGTACGCATCATTCTTACACGCTTTTTCTCAAATAACTATCATATATGCTTCATTTTCAGATATGTTTCATGGCAGGTATCCAATTTTGTATGTGCAAGTACTCATCAATGACCTCCTCCACACCTTTAGCCTCAAACACTCCATTTCCCCTTCAAGTATACATTTTGAACCGGTATGCACATACACCCTCTATAAACAAATGCATATCCCAGTTATACCCCTTGACATTTATTTGTAGGATATCCAATCTCCACACCTGACTTTGCGGTAACGTCACCTCCATTGCATTCAAGTACCATCAACTAGTAGAATTCTCACCTCCATGATTTGTCCCACATATATTCCCCCCCTGGAAAATCAACACTCATGCTTCCTATTCCCCTAGGATTGGGAATCTTGATAGTTTTTCATATCCAATATTGAACCTCATACTTCTTCTCATCATATTGCTAAGCCTTCCCATTTTGGGACTCCCCAATCACATGGTTCTGGTTACATTCAATTCACCCACATTATCATTAGCCCTTCATTCCATTCCATATCACTTGACCATTTGCAAGTTCATCCTCCACACATCTACCCAATACAAAAACTCCCTAATGGGCCCCCACCCTCCATCAATCAACCCTATCATATTTGTGCCCCAACAAGGCCGAGCCATCATTTATTGGGGCACTCGTTTTTGTATATGTATGTTCAATCCAAATCATTCTTTATTTCATTCAGTAATTGTATAGAGTATATTTCTATTTTCAGCAAGTACATAAGGTTTTGGCCATCATAGTCTGTGGCATCCTTTTCCTTGGCACACAACAACCCATGTCGCCCTTGGTTGGGGAATTTCATTTTCATCACCATCTCTATAAACCTATCCCTACCATAGAAAAATTCTTGACCACCACCGATACCCTTGTCCTCACAATCTATATTTTGTCCCATCATCCACTCCTTTGCAATCTCACCCATTCAGCACAGTCCACCCAAATCAGATCATTCCCTTAACACCAGATCATGGTTTTACAGTTTCTTCCATCATTCAATGTTCCCCCAACCAAGGGAATTCCTCACATCCCATACAGTTTGATGTTCATCCATGTCACCAGTTCCTCCATCTCTTCATCCATATAGTTCCTGATACCATTTTGATCAACCAAATTTCAGGAATCCCTTTGCTTCTTGCATTCATGCTCCCTTCCATGTCGACGTTAACAAAAGTTTTCAGGAAGGTGGTAGTATCTTGGCTCTCATTCCACTATCAATGAGTATTCTCATACGACACATAAAGAATCCTCATTTCTCTCTGATGTCATTGATCCCCATAACATTTGACTCTAGCAAAGTTTCATGTTATGGTGGGTCTTTCTGTGCGATCGTTGCAGATTTTAGTAGTATCCGAAGACCTCTAAATTTGACAGGAGATCAATGCCTTCAATTCATTCACCACTCGATTCAGAGCTATTTCATTCCAAAGAGCTATCATTTGTTGTTATTGACACCCTCGAGGGAAATGCATATATCAACTTCAGCAAATTTTTTGAGTTACACTCATATTATTTCGGTTTCATGAAATGAGCATGGGGCATGCCCACCTCATTTGTACAAAGATACATATTTACATTTCAATTTTCGGAGAATTTTGACACTACGGTGAATCCCCTCTTCCTCTGATGGGTCGTTCTTACAATCCCTCTTAAACAACAACTACAACTCTCCTATTGTTACAACAATTTCAGGAGAAAGAAACATTGATGTATTTTCGGCTATATGTATGCTCCTAACCTCACACATCAGAGGGCATCTGCTATCACCAAAAAATTTCTCAGACAAGTACAAACAATGGATGAGAAAACCAAGAACAAAACACTACCAATAATTATGGAAGGATCACATTCAATTTGGAAAGATACCCTCAAAACTATAAAAAATGGTTTTGAAGTTCCGCACGTATTTAACAAAAGTAGTGTGTGCACATCCACGTGGGATAACATGATGTACAACGTGCACAGTGCATGATTAACAAACATTAAACTCGTGTGAATGCATAAACGATGCATTGATGATTTTTTTCGGGCCTCAACCACTTATGGGATGGAGTGGATCTCCCCCATACCCAAAATCACCCACAAATTCTGCCTTGGGATCACTGAAAGGGATGGGAGGTACCTCCAAAGGCCTCCCATTCACACTTGTAACTAGTTGAGACATATCTTGCCATCCTCCTATAAATAGAAGATCATTTTATGCAAAAAAGAAGAAGAATCCATATCATTGTTATGTTGTTCATAATTCTCTTGGAAAAATCCATCTTTCTATTGAGCCATAAATTTTGAGCAAGTGTAGCATTGAGCCAGCTTTACACCTCTTGTGAAGCTAAGACTTGGGTATTTTTCACAATTGTAGACTCACCAATGGAGAGTGATAGCTCTAGTTTTTTAGGGATCAAAGGACCCTCCCTTACAAGGAATAGGGGATTCATTGTCCCATATTTCTCCTTTTGGTGCACTCAATTCGAAGATTTATTTCTATTGGGTAACCATTTCATTTACACCTCTTGTGAAGCTAAGACTTGGGTATTTTTCACCATTGTAGACTCACCAATGGAGAGTGATAGCTCTAGTTTTTGAGGGATCAAAGGACCCTCCCTTATGAGGAATAGGGGATTCATTGTCCCGTATTTCTCCTTTTGGTGCACTCAATTCAAATATTTATTTCTATTGGGTAACCATTTCATGTGTCCAATTTCATGCATCACTTGTTTATGTTAGTTTAAATTTTTTCTTATTCCTAGTGTCTATTTTCTTTCTTTTTATTTTGTTTTCTAACTTGTAGGTCCATTTACTTGCTAACCATCTTTCTGTTATGCCTTGTTAGCTTACCATGGTAGTTAAGGGACTCTCTTTTTCTGACTCTTGTGACAAAAGAACCCAAACAATCTTTCCAAACTTGTTGACCTACTTCCTCCTCATAACTGGAAGGTTCATAATCAATGATGTGATTGATCAATGCCATATAACTCGAGAACCTATGAGGTTGTTTTCTCTCCCTAAAATTACCATTGGGAGATGCATGCCTCTTTGCATCCTGCAAAGTGTCACGAAGCCATGTTGGCATCTTCTTAGTCACTGCAACATATCTAGGTAGATCCACTACCTTTGTTGGCTCTACTCACTCCTGACAGTATGAAGAATGAACAAATGGACTAGAGGGATATCTACCCTCTTCCTTTGGAGCCTCCTGATCCTCACTATCAATCTACATATGAGACTCTCTAGACCTCTTGAAGGCTACCACTTTATCAAAGGTGACATCATGACTAACCTCAATCTGACGTTGTCCTGGAATGTAGATCATGTAGAAATTTGAAGTCTCGATGTATCCCATAAAAGTACCCTTATTTACAAAAGGTTCTAACTTCGTCCTCTTCTCCTTGGGAATAAATACCTAATAAATTTGTCATACCTCGAAAATGTGCAACTCTCTAACTCGATGAAGATTTTGTCTCATTAACCTACCAAACGTTTGAAGCCATCTTGTCCATGCCAATGCACATGAGCTGCACCCATCATAAATCTCCATGAAAATTCACCAAAAGTCCATTCACATGGTTGCTAATCTGCCACACAACATAATTTTGTGATTCAGGCTCTCCGCCAATCCACCAGAACTCCCATCTTACCACACCACTGAGCTGCAATAGTCCACAACTTCTCATATGGATGGTCTACTCCATGTCTCAAACTAGAGACCATCTAACTTGTTTCAACCTATAGCCATCATTGTAGCTCCCTCAAATCTATCACCTTTGACCTTCCCAAAACAAGAACAACAAGAAGAAAAACACTCCAGTGTTGTACCCAACAATGTGTCTCAAGATGATCACCTTCTCTTCAGATCCCAAGCTCTGATACCATGTTGAGTTTTCAATTTTCAGATCTGATAATTATTTCCTTATGATTTCAAACAAAATTTTATGCCACTATTATCATAGAATAATTACACACTAAAATCTCAACCAAAATAAATTTTCAGTGGAAACAACAGAATCATAGAAAGATAGCCATGCACAATAGACACAATATTTTATTCTAGGAAACCCAACCTTGGGAGAAAATCCAACAACTTTTCTTATGAATAATTCCAGCCAATAATTACATCACCATCAATATGAAGAAACCCAACACATAAATAATTTCTCCCTTGTATGAGGAAGAACCCTCAAATATAGTGAACCCTAAAAATAATAGTGCACCTCAAAATTTGTGCAACTAGAAACTGCAACTGCAACTGTAACTAGAAACTACAACTGCAACTGTAACTGGCAACTAGAACTGCAATTGTAACTAGCAACTTCTGTGAGAAATAGGGAAGAATAATAGAAAATATACTTTTAAAAATCTATTAGCTAGATCAGCAAGTAAACAATAGATCTAAATAAAATTTATGATCAAAGGTACAAGAGAAATGCAATAGATCTGAAAATAACAATTAGATCTAAACAACGGAATATTTCTGAGCATACAAACTAGTAGATCAGAACCATACAAGTATGTAAACTAGTAGATCTGAATCAAATGATTATTTCTGAATATGCAAGCTAATAGATCTGAGTACAACAATCAAATATCTAAAAAAATAATTATTTATGAGATAGCAAAACTAGTAGATCTAAGATTTAAACAAAATTATTCAAACTCAAATAAAAGAAACTGAAACTCACCTATGTAACTTACCTCTTGTGCAATGAAGGAAGAGCTAGGCACACAAGTGAGATGTATCTCTCTAAGTTATGCTCAGATATAGTTTAGGACTCATAGATCAATCACTAAGGATTAGATCTTTGTCAAAGAAAATATGAGATAGTTTTTCCACAATAGAAAAACCCCAAAGACAAGACAAGAACCCTAAAATGAAATCTGAAACAGTAAACCCTTATCTTAGCCACACACATAGAGGGATCGACTAGCTCAAGAAGGTGTGACAACAAGTCAAAGGATAGTCGCAGTCCATAGATATTTTTTATCTTTATAATGATTTAGAGGACGGCCTTTAGAGGTGACCAACAACTATGTCACACACATGAATAGAAGGGTCGGTTGCTAGAAAGAGGGAAGAATTGTGGTAG
This sequence comes from Picea abies, assembly GCA_900067695.1. Taxonomy (NCBI): domain Eukaryota; kingdom Viridiplantae; phylum Streptophyta; class Pinopsida; order Pinales; family Pinaceae; genus Picea; species Picea abies. The sequence goes on from CBVK0102945960.1 coordinate 6,846, forward strand.
GATGGTCGACTTCATAGAATGGAGCAGATCTGATGAGAGAGGGGTAGCTGGATTCTTAGAATGAGAAGATTTGAGTAGCAAGGTAGACCTGGCAGCAACATATAACTCAAAAATGGAACCCTTAACACACCCCCTAGACAACCCTCAATGCAGCACCTAGATCACCTTCCAGCACAAAGAATAAAGGGAGCCGAACTAAACAGTCAAAGGAGGCCACAACACATAGGAAAAATCTCAAAGCAATCCACCACTTAGAAGAGGAGAGTGAGTGAGTGCAAAAGGAATAGTGAGAAGGGTTTTATTTATAGTTTTAAGCTAGGGATTAGGTTAATAAAATAATAATTAATATAATGACATATTAATTAATATAAATATTTCTATATTAAATATTAATATTTATATTTATATTTATTAATATAAATATTTCATATTAAATGTTAATTGATATTTCTATTTTAATCTCACTAATCCCTAAAACAAAAATACAAACCCCACTCACACCCAAACTCAAAAAACAAAGGGTGAAGATCAAACAAAGGGGTTCTCTTAGTGGCAAACATGTCCATATGATTTTCAAGGTGACCAATAAACTTTATCATCACTGTGTAAGGGGTACATCAAAAAATGTGGTCATGTCCATCTTCATAGTCTCTCCTAGGTCCTATGGACCATCCTGGGAGAGAGGAAGAGGATCACACACCAACACATCTTGGTATTACACGAAGATCTACCTAGTCAAGGACCAAGTTTCCCCAAAACATATCTCGGGTCTTATCCACCAATGTACAAGACCAAGGATCAACCCATGCTTTAGGCATGGGTACACTGGAACACATCCAAGGGCCCAAGACATATCTAGGCACTTATATCAACCACCAAGGAGCACATCCAAGGATCAATCCAGTCTCAGGGCAAGGATTCCCTGGAACACATCCAAGGTCCCTAGAATACATTTAGCGTCTTTACTTCTTGGCCCTAGACCAAGAAACCGAGTCATCTACTAGGGGCCCTCACAAGGGTATTTTTCCATGGCTCTAACTGCTTGGTCCTAGACCAACAACCCCAGAAGTGTACTAGGGGCCCTAGTTAAAAACTAGGGTATTATGCCATCTTCCAGGGAGAATGGATCTTGTAGCTGAATTAAATTCAACACTCCCTCTCAGCAATAGAGGCATTCTCAACAACACCAATCTTGTCTCGAAAGTACACAAACTTTGTCAAGGAAAGTGGTTTGGTCAAAATATTTGTCATCTATTCTGCCATCAGAACATACTGAATACTGAGAATGTTCTTCTGCACCATGTTCCGGACATAGTGATATCTCATATCAATGTGCTTCAACCTGTCATGAAACATTGAATTCTCTGAGAGAGTTATACAACTCTGGTTGTCATAGTGGATGACTGTGGGTTATAGATCTACCCTAAACAAGTATGAAAGTAGCTTCCTAAGCCACACTGCTTCTCTTCTAGCATCACTTGCAGCAATGTATTCTGCTTCTACAGTGCTCTGGGCTATGGATCCTTGTTCCTGTTGGACCAGGAAATCATCGTTGAACCCAAACTGAAGAAATATCCAGAAGTGCTCTTCCAATCCACTGTACTTCCCAACAAATATAAATCTATAAATCCATGAAGCATTACACCTCCACTATAAGTGTATTTGAGACCATAGGCTATAGTCCCCCGAACACATTTTAGAATGTGTTTAACAACAACCATATGTATATTCTTCGGTTCACACATGAACTGGCTGAGTGAATTTACTACATAACAAATGTCCAATCTAGTATGTACGAGGTACATCAATGACCCAATGATCTGTCAATATAAGGTGGGGTCTTCTGGATCTAAACCTGTAACCTGATCTTGTAATTTCTTTAGGTTAGAAATCATTGGTGTGGTCATGGAATTATAGTACACCATGCCAAATATGTGGAGCACATCAACTGCATATTTTCTCTGTGAGAGAAAGATCTCACCTGGTTTCTACCACACCTCCAAGCCCAAGAAATAATGCATGAGCCCCAAGTCTTTCATTTCAAATTCTGCAGAAAGATCCATCTTCGTCTGAGCTATCAAGTTTTCCTCTCCAGTGAGGAACAAATCATCTACATATAAGACTAACATAATTGGATGATTTTGTACAATATTTATATAAAATTGGGATCTATTATGCTCTTGGTGAATCCAAGCCTCTGTAGAAATTTGTCTATTCTACCATACCAAGCTCGCGGAGCTTGATTTAATCCATACAGGGCTTTCTTGAGTTTTCACACATGAGATTATTTATCATGGATCATGAAACTTTCAGGTTGTTTGATATACACTTATTTCTCAAATTCATCATTAAGAAAAGCAGTCTTAACATCCATCTGGTGAATTTTCCAACCAAAGATTGTGGCAAGAGAGATGATAATCCTGATGGAAGTATATCTGGCAACTGGAGAAAAAATCTTGTCATTGTCAATTCCTTATTTTTGAGAGAAACCACGAGCCACGAATCTAGCCTTGTATTTTTCAGTACTGCCATTTGTTGCATGCATATAAATTTTCCACAAGGTCTAGGAACCATTGCCCATACATCATTCTTTAGAATTGAATCATATTCTTCTATCATAGCATACTTCTTGCTCAACTTCACCGTTAAGAAAAGCAGTCTTAACGTCCATCTAGTGAAGTTTCCAACCAAAAATTGTTGTAAGAGAGATAATAATCTTGATGGGGGTATATCTGGCAACTGGAGCAAAGATCTCGTCATAGTCAATTCCTTCTTTCTGAGAGAAACCACGAGCCATGAATCTAGTCTTGTATTTTTCAATACTGCCATCTGTTGCATGCTTTATCTTATAAAGCCATTTGGAAGTTACCATTGATTTGCCACGAGGTCTACGAACTACTGCCCATACATCATTCTTTAGAATTGAATCATATTCTTCTATCATAGCATCTTTCCACACTTGATGTTTGAAGGCTTCTTCAAATGTGGAAGGTTATGAATCAATCACAAGATTCAACTTAGCTATAAGACTGGAGTACTTATCTGGTTTCTTTCTCTCTCTGAAAGTGCCCTTAGGAGCTAAATGTTTTTCTGCTTCCTTTAAAATTTATCACCACCAGGTTGGTTTCCTTTTAATAGGAGTTTTCTCTAAATGAAACTCAATAGTATCCCTTGAAGGATCCACTGGAAGCTCTGAGGTCTACTCTCTCTGCTCATCTGGAAGAGGAGAATCTGAATAATCAAGTGATGGAGCTTCCTACTCCCTTGAATCACATGGAAGTTCTTTGGCCCAACAAAAAATTGCTTCTTCATGAAAAGTCACATCTTTGTTTACCTCAATGAACTTTTGACCTGAGATATAAATTTTGCCAGCCTTTGAGGTTTCATTGTATCCCACAAAATTTCCTTTCTTTCTGGAGGGCTCTAGCTTAGTCCTCCCTTTCTTTCTGGAGGGCTCTAGCTTAGTCCTCTTTTCTTTTGGAATGTGAATATAGACTAGACTGCCAAAGATTCTCAAGTGATCAATTGAAGGCTTATATTGGTGAAAACTTCTTCTGGAGTTTTTATTTCAAAAGATTTATGTGGACATCTGTTTTGAATGTAGACTATAGTACTGACAACTTCAGCCCAAAGATATAAAGGTAAGTTCTGGTCATACATCATGGCCTTGGCTTCTTCACAAATAGTTTTTTTTCTTTCTTTCTTTGACCCCATTCTGTTGGGGATCATACGGCACAGTCAACTCCTTCTTAATCCCAAAATCCCGACAGAGTTCATCATATTTGAAGGAGTCAAATTATTTACCATTATCTGTTCTGAAAACCCGAATGTGTCTACCTATCTGATTTTCAATAAGATTCTTGAAATCTTGAAATCTACTGAAAGATTCATCTTTAGTCTTTAAAAATTAAATCCATGTTTTACAAGAACAATCATCAATAAAAATGATATAGTAAATACAACCATTCATAGATGCAGCAGTCATGAGCCCACAAAGATCAGAATGAATTAGATCTAGAATGACATTAGATTTTCTATTGTTGTGAGGATATGGTTTCTTTGTATTCTTACTGAGTGCACAGCCTCTACAAACACTATCATTCTCAAAATAAAATATTGGCATACCTGTCACCATCTTTTGCAAACCTGGAAGTGCGTTGTTGTTGAGATGTCCAAGCCTTCTCTGCCAGAGCTCGTAGGGATTTATCATATCGTGAGCTAGTGCTTGAACAACTTGACCTGATTTTATAAAGTCCACTCTCACGAGTTCCAATAGTCATAGCAGTTCTCATATATCCATTTGAGCGCCACATGAGAGCCTTCCCTTTAGTGAAGGCTATTGAGTATCCTTTGCTTTCTAACACTACAATTGCAATTATATTTTTCTTTAAACCGGGAACATAAAGAATTTCATCAATATGAAATATATTACCTAATTGAAGTTGGAAAGAACCAAATCCAAAAACTTTAATGTCATAAGTACCATCATCACTCAGTTCTACCTTTACATTGAATTTCTTGTCCCAATAGTTTGCAAGATTTTGTTTGAATCCTATCGTGTGTTTGGAAGCATCATTGTCCATTAACCAAATCTCCTACGACTTGGTTATAGTGCCAAAAAGAGATGATATGAGATAATATTCTTGATTTTATTCTTGCTCTTTGATGGCTGCCCTGGTTTGTCTTCTTTGAGGTTCCTCTTGAGGTTTAGCCTCTTTAGTAGCAATTGAGGCTTGGAAGTTTCCTTTTATTCTCTGTTGAGAGGGAGGGTTCCTGTAATCTCTTGCATAATGTCCTAGCTTATTACAGTTAAAACATTTTACTTTAGATAAATGAGGATTAAGATGAG
>CBVK0102946002.1:0-21512 GCA_900067695.1 Picea abies
GAGTTTATCAGGACCTCACTGGTTCATGCATGCTTGGTCTAGTTTCTGAGTTGAGATTGTGCTGTTTCGAGTCTTTTCTCCATTTGATCATCCTTTAAACAAACCGTGACATTAAATCTGATGGGCTTCGAGCTCTGCTCCTGTTAGAAATCCAGTAGTGACTTCCGAACGCCAACACACAAATGATAGATTAGACACAAGGAATGGAGGAAAAGAATATTAAAAACTCTACAAAAAGTGTGCAAAAAGAAAAATCCTAGTGTAGAATGGCTATGCTCGGGTGTAAAATTTCTTTAAGTACAACTCGTTGATGGGTTCTTTGAGAGGGTGGCCTTCGAGAGAGGCCAGGATGTATGTGCCTTTAGTGAGGCAATGTTGGATGATATAAGGTCCATGCCATAATGACTTGAATTTTCCATGGCCAAGGGTATCATGTACGATATAATAAGCAAGGAAGAGGTTGCCTTCGTTGAATGATCGAAGGTTGACATGGTGATCAAAGGTGGCCTTTGACCATTTTTTTGGTTGCTTCATTATTTTGTAATGAAGACCGATGGTATTTAATTCCTTGAGGATGTCTTTGTCGTAGTGGAACTGTCGAGAATATAAGGGATCCGGGGGAGTAACATTGGTGACTTTCACCGTGTGGTTATATTTTGGTGAAGAGGTAGGGGGAATGACACAAGGGGGTTGTGAGGGTTCACTTGACATAAACCAAATATCGAGATACAGTGGGTTGAAAATGGTAGTCAGGTGTAAAATTTCCGTGGGGAAATGAATTGGAGAATTGGGGGGATTTGGGGGCAAATCCTCCTCGACACTACCTATGAACCATGGAGGAATGGGAAGTGCCTCAGGCTCAGGAGAAAAGATATAAACCATATTAGGTGATGGAGTAGGGGTAATCACTAGTTCTGTTGGCAGTGGGGGGGGTGTAGGATTTTGAATAAGGGCCATTTGGCGATGCCTGTATTCAATGATCACAGGACATTGATATGTGAAATGATCAAGTGATTCACACAAAGAGAAAGGACATCTCATATGTTCATTGATGGAGGTTGTGACATAGTGGATGTCAATGACATGAGGTTGAGATGACGTGGATGGAAGGGGTTCTTGCTGAAATCTCTAGCGGACTTCCGTTAGTATCTTTTGAAATTGAGGTAATGCCGAGAAATGGTGGGTGTAATGGCCATATGCTGAACACATGGCACATGTGAATTTGGTTCATATTCCTTTGCTACCTGTATTAGGGGGTGCAGTGTTAGTACTGGAGGAAGTGACGAGTGGTGTCATTTCTCGAGGGAGTTGAATTAAATTATGTATATCGAGAAGAGATAGGCATTTATTGGTGGGGTGTCTGTCTTTCTCACATAGTTTATAAGGAGGTTGAACTCGTGTGGGGAGCGAAGCAATGGGCTCTTTCTTCTTCCTTCTACCCCCAACTGCAGTAGTGGCGCTAGCGAGGAGGGGTGAGGGTGGTGTGGTTGGAGTAAGTATTGGAATCTGCATCAAGATTCCTTCTGTTTTGGGAGGGAGGGATGGTTGAGGGACCATCGCGGGTGGATGTAGATACCATACTAGAATTTCCAACACCATATTGGGAAGGGTGAGCATTGCGGCTACTTGGAAATATTGTATGCCCGGTGGGGGGTAAAAGAAGGGAATTTGAGTTATGGCTTGGGGGACTGTCTCCTAAACTGAGATGTGGCCCTGGGGGAGGGTGAAATCAGGAACAAGATGAGATGAAGAGTCCTCAAGGGATGCCTAAGGAAGAAGCTCTATGGCAATTGGGACGTCAGATAGTAAGGAAGTTTCTGTGGGAGGAAGGGTGTCTCCAATTTCTATTCCATTGGATGAGATGACACATACTTGTGATAAGGGATGTATGAGTGGTGGTGCTCCATAGTATGTCCCTAGTAAGGATGGGTCTTTGAAAATTCTGGGACCCATCCCAATGAGTGGGTAGGCATCGGGATTAGTGTGGGAAAGGGTAGGATATTATCGATGTTGGAGGAAGGTTTGGGCTCGTAATGTGACACTTGGTCAATGGTGATGATCTTCCCATTGTGGGGTATCATCATTATGCGAAACATAGAAGAGGCCACAGCCTTCATCATGTACATGTATCTATCTCTAAGCAATATGTTGTAATCAAGTGGAGCATCTATAACTTCAATGTCAATGAGGATAGTCTTGTCCCCTAGTTCAATAGGGACATTTTGAAAGAGCTTTTCAGTAGAGGATGGGCGTCCATCATAAGCTATCAGAGTGATGGAAGATGGTATAATCTTGGGGGAGCCAAGTTTCTTCCATATGGTTTTGGACATGATGCATGTGGATGCACCTTCATCAATGATGCAATGATGAAATGTAATGTTCCGAATTTTAACCAGTATTTGGAAAGTGACCAAAGTGGGGAGACGAGTTTCCCCACTATCAAGATCGAATGTGATGAGTCGAGTATCAGCAGGGTCGAATGCCCCCATGGCAGAGAGTAATGACTTATGTTGAGTAGGATAGGTTTGAAGGAATTCTAAAACTAACATGGCAGCAGGAGACTGGGCCAAGTCATCGAATAGATAATAATTGTGAGCCGCCCTAGCCTAAGGGTTGTTTGAAATTCTGGTGTAATGGGATGCAAGGAATACGAAGGGGTGTTACAGTATTAGGATGAGGAATCATCAAAGGTGGTCCAGTTGTGACTAGGAATTCTTTCAAGGTAGAGGGAATGGAGTCAGGGGGTGTACTATATTGATAGTTGCATGTTTGTAGAATAACTTCTTCCTCACTATTGAGGAGGGTAGAGCGATCAGAAGGAGTGTCAGGGTTTGGATACTGTCTCATCTGTGGTGGGGCAGGATGTCATTCTGTTTGGTTGTTCATCACTACTTGGTGTGGAATGGGGTCTTGAAACACGATCGAGGTTGGTTGTTGCACATATTGTTGAGGGGTCTGCGGCGGGGCAGGTGGTACTAGGGGACATGGTCAATTTTGGAATTCTTTCATCCATTTAAAGTCAACGATTTGAGGGAAATGGTGAGTATAATGGCCATACTCACCCTAAAGGGCACAAGCGAAGTTTTTCCAAAGATTTTTTTTATTCTTCCCTTGGAGTTTGTTGTTATTTCCCCCTTGGGGGTTCTGGTTTCCCCCAAAAGGTTGGGTCTGTTGGGGGTGGTTCTAGTTCCCACCTGGTCCTGGATTATTATTGTTTTAGTTTTTGCCTTTCTGATGGGTCAGATTTTCCGTATTCAGTTGTTCAAAATTTTGATATTGCTAAATGGGAGAGGGTTGAACAAAGTTAACTCCACCATGTGGGTTTCCTTGTGGTGGAGACATGGGTTGTGGAGGGCCGGGACATGGAAAGTATGGATTATTTGGTGGCAATGGTCCGTAGGGTATATAGGAAGGCGTAGTGCTTTCACTAGTTCTTAGGGTGTAAGCTAAGTTAGAGGGGGTACCAGAACTTGGTTGGATAGTTGGGCATATTGTGAGTGTTATCACTGAAATTTCATATGCACATGGTTACAAGAACTCAGCATCATCAAACAGTGATGAATTCATCCATGGACCTGAATTAATACCAAATAATTCATAAAAAGGTAAAAAACTATACAAAGTAGTGAAAAATTGAAGAGCGCTATGCAGACATTGGATGCGCGTGCACATGTGGGAAACAGGAATGCATAAATCATGCACATGCACACGATGCATGACTGTTATTGCAAAAATCTGTGAACCTGCTAAACGACGCGTTTATGAGGGTGGTCGGCCTCCCACCCACTTATGATTCATCTCCCAAGCTGATTTGACCCTCAAATCTGGACTGGATCCGACTGGTGGACTGGTCAAAGACCTAGGAATGCCATAATTGGCCTCTTTTCACACTACAAAGCAGTTAAACAATAACCCAAAGGAATGCTATAAAAAGTCCATGGATGCACCTCATTTTTCAAGGAATTCAAAGTAATGTTATGTTGCCTCTATTTTCTTGAGGACTCCATCCTTGTCAAGAGCATATTGCCACCATTGCATTGGACAATCCATCTCACCCATTGAGTGGATTTGTAAAGAGTTCTTTCATCATTTTCCATTTTTTCTTTGTTGTAAGAAGAGCTAGCTAGTGGGGGTACAAGAGCCCTCCCTTGGAGGAAGAAGGGATTCATAGTCCCCTTTCTTCTTGGTGTATTGTTTCACTAATAGATCAGCCTCAACATTGCTGACATGGGTCTTATGGTTCTTTTTGTTTCTATGTCTCTATGCTCATGAATTTATTTTTTATTGCATTTCTTAGTTTATTTCTTAATTGTAGTCTTTTGTTTCTTTCCCTAACTCTTTTCCTTGTAGTTGTCCTGCTCAAAAAACCCAACTGAGCTTGCAAGCACCTCTATTTTGCTCACTAAGGTGATGAAAGAGGTGTAATATATTGGAGACTCCACTGGGGAAAGGTATTAATTTCCTACCCCATTTGGGTTTTTCTTGCTCTTCTTTTAGTTTGTTTAACTTGCAGGTGCACTAACCGGCCTAAGCTGACCTGCCACTCAACCAATTCCAAGTTGAATTGAGAGAAATCCATTCGGATTTTTCATTCTCGATTGTGTGTCATATATGCACGAGTTTTTAGGCCCACAAATGTGCAGCATGCACGCATGTGCCTGATTCATAGTTCTATTCTGTGCATGTGTGCATGTTGACTTGTCTCTATTCACGCGCATGCGCTCTGTGCGCCTCTATCTCCACTGAGACCCGTGCACCTGTGAAAAAATTCACATTGTAAAGTTGTTGATATGTGGGGAAGGCCAATTGCCTTCTTAAAAATGATTTCAAGCATGTTTTAAAGCTGCACCACACTTAGTCCCCTCATCATCTAAAGGGGTTAGTAAAAAACACATAGGCACTTAGGAGGATAAAATCAATTTCCCTTCTTTGCTTTTTGCCACATGGATGGCTTGTTTTTGACTCACAAGATAAGTTGGAAATCATTTTTAATCACATTTAACTTACATTGGGACTAGAAGTTGAATAACAATCGCTTAGTATGCTCTTCTCTCGTGCCTCCAAGCGATCTTGAGAATCAGAAAAAGATTGTGAAACGATTTCATCTCCCTTAAGAACATTAAAAACCTTTAGGAGAGGACAACAACCCTTCTTGGGACTCCTCTCAGTTTACTTTTTCAAAAAAATATTAATATTGCAACGGGCCCATACATGCCCACATGCTACAAAGATAGGATAGTGTTTGAATTTTTGCTTTCTTAGATAAAAAAATTAAGGAAATTTAAAGGTTTTGTAACGGGCCCATACATGCCCACATGACCAATATAGGATAGTTTTCAAGCTTTTCTTAGATTACATCACAATAGGGAGTTAAAAGGATAGTAACGGACCCACATGTCCACATTCTAGCTTCCTAGGGACTTTTTAATTACGCAAGGTTGTACCAAAGGCACTAAGTTAATTAGGTAATCAAACACTTGTAAGGACCAAGCGAAATCCACATGCAGCAAGGTGACATCTAATTCACGAAAAATTGGCACACTTTCACTCACACACAAAATTCACTTATCACTCACATAGCTTCTTCTTGAAACGTGGAGGTCAAAGTAAGTTTCCTCCAAAGAGATTCCGAAAACACCCCACCCTTTTCTTGATGAAACTATCCACTCCCATTTTTAATCAACGAGGTTGGTTTTCACCCCAAACCTCCCAAAACAACTACATCTAAAATATTTCTAAAAAATCACTGAGTTTTCCTCCACAGGAGGTGCCAAAAGAAATTTTTTAGTCTAGGTAGGATTTCGGGGATAGGCATCCAAATAACTCCCTGTTATCTGGTTCTCACATTGTCAAAACCATAGAAGTTGTCAAATAGGGAACTGAAAATCCTCCAAGTCAAGTGTTCCTAATACCATAAGGTAGGGAGATACCCATGAAGGGTTGAAGGCTGAGGTCTGGTTGTTCTGTGCATCCCCCCTTGAGGCACCTGCCTCTTGGACGAGATCCATCCCGTGACCCATTTCTTAGGTCGAAAATCTAAATGCCACACTTTGACCGAGGTACCTAGTGACCAACTTTAGGACATCTACCCAGGTGGAAATTGTGGGTTGCAATTTCACCTTGATTGGATTTTGTGTGGCTATTGGGAAATATCGCCAGCTCTTTCGGGATATCGCCAGCTCTTTCGGGATATGCCCCCTTTACCCCTCATTATAACCAATTATTTCATCCTTCACTAGTTTCTCTTCCAGTGACTTCAGACCCCACTATTGAGTACTATTGGAAGGTCTAGTGCTATTTGAGAGGAAGGACGTTACGTCTTCTAGGACCCGAGCATTTTCTTTCTTTTGATTCCCCATGTGGACAAAACCCAATTACCCACATATATGCTTTTTTTTCAAAACATTTTATGTATGATTCACATCTGATTACAGTTTGATTTGGATATATATATTGTGTAAACACTCAACGCAAAGAATCTTGTTTCTATATTACTCTCACCACTCTTTGCACACATTCGCACAGCTAGTCTGACATCACAGGGGAACCACAGAACCCTCGTCATTCACGACGCTTGCTAAACCTCCCTCCTATCTTAGGGGGAGTGTCTGGTCGTTCCCACTCATCGACACCTCCTTTACACACTCCTGTGAGTGCTACTATTTTAGAATCAACTCTGCTTGGTTCTACATTACTTGGGCCCACTTCCCAAGGTCATCCGTTCACTTTCTCTCCTTTACATGGAAGTGGGGGACCCAATTCCTCTCAAGGAGGAAGCACCAACCCACCTAGCCCCCTTCAAGGGTCAGGTTCACAACACACCCACACCATGGCCGAAGCTAATCCTCCCCCCCCACTGCAGATGCCATATTTGGCCTCCCTCAACATATTGAATCTCAACAAACTCACCAATGATCCTATATTGCATGATCCCACATGGCCTGCAATGCCCACCAAACTACCTTCGGGCATACCAAAGTTTGAAGGAAAGCCAGGCGATGACCCTGCCAACCATGTCATGAACTTTAACCTATGGTTCTCCTCCAATAGCATTATGGATCATTCGATTAGACTATGATTATTTCAACGCGCACTCACCAGCCCATCGGCCAAATGGTATGTAGAAGAAAAATCAGGGTCCCAAGAAACTTTTGAGTCACTGGCCAAAGAATTCTTGACCTTATTCCAATTACCCATCCTCCATGACAATGGTCTAGAACTACTTTCTAATTTCAAACAAACCTCAGCCACACATATCGCTGACCACATTCATAAGTGGTGTAGGCAACATAGTTTATGAAAAGTAGAAACCACCAAGCAACAGTGTCTCGACTAGTTTCTTAGATCACTCGTCTCTCTCCTCGGTAAGGATGTAGCTTCCACCTTCCCTCAATCTGAAGAGGAAGCCATCAGTAAGGCTCAACAGTATGACCTCATCTATGCACAGTCAGGGTACTTATACACTGTACTTCCTGATCTTCCAAAACCTGTGACATTTGGCCAGGACAAACCTGGGATGTCTCACTTAGCAGACGGACTGATTGGTGCCACCACTCACCATGGATCACAAAACCAAACACCACCAATGTATGGAACACCTCAATACCCACTGGCATACGGGGGCACTTCTTATTACCCCCAACCTCCTTATCAACAACCATACCCTATTTCTATACCTCCACCCATCAGTGGACCATCGCCGACACCCCCCATACATCCACCTATTCAAACAAACTCTGGTACCCCCTCTACCTTAGCTTATAGTAATAGCAAAAGAACTACGCCTTCCTATGTACCTTATGGATCGATACCACCACAGAATTTGTACTTCCCATTTCCTAGTCCTCCACAACCCATAGCTCCCCCACATCCTCATGCAGGGGTGAATTTTGTTCAACCCTCTGTTGTTCAACAATACCAAAATTTCGAACAGTTGAATATGGCCAATCCAACCCATCTGTCGAACAATGCCAAGAAGAAAGGATGGAACATGAACAACAACAACCCAGGTCAAGGCGGGAATCAACCCCAACAGAACCAACCTACTGGGGGCAACCAATACTAAGACCCCCAAGGGGGCATGAATACCAATATACCACACCAAGGGAAGAACAACAATCTTTGAACTAACTTTCCTTGCGCCATATGTAATGAGTATTGACATTACACTCATCATTGCCCCCAAATTCCTTACCTCCAATGGATGAGGGCATCCATGCACTCACAGGGATCTCTGACACCAACTACCCCTCAGCAGTCCCCACAACAATATGTGCAACAACCCCCCCCAGCCGTATCGCAGAACCCCATTCCATACCAAGATATGATGAACACCCAACAAGTGATCAACCCTGCCCCACCACAAATGGGGCAATATGCAACCCCGGGTGCCACTCAACCTAGGAATTCAGTTGATCGCAGTATCCTCCTCACCAGTGAAGAAATTCTTCTCCAAACTCGCAATCGTCAATATGGTATGCCTCCCGACTCTACCCCAACCACCTCAAAAACATGGCCAGTTACTACAAGACAACCATTGATGATTCCACATCCTAACACGAAACCCATTCCTTGCATACCATGTATGACTTTACGACGGAATGTACATAACCCTCATGCTAAGGCTGCTCATAATTATAGTCTAGTTGATGACTTATCCTAGTCTCCCACAACCATATCTGTATTGGAGGTCCTCCAAACCTGCCCATCACAGAGAAAATCCTTGCTTTTTGCCTTGGGGGAAATTGACACAGCTGACACCCAATTGATCACATTTGATTCAGATAACGGAGAACCATTTCTTCCTGCCCAAGTAGCCTTCCAGATACCAGTTAAGATCTATAACACCACAATTTATCAGTGTATCATCGATGAAGGTGCATCCACTTGCATCATGTCTAAAGACGTATGGCAGAAAATTGGATCCCCTGAGCTAGTACCCTCTACCATCACCCTTCGATATTATGACGATCGACCAACATATTCCACAAGGCTTTGTCAAAATGTCCCCATATAACTTGGGGGGAAAACCATCCTCATTGACATTGAAGTTATCGATGCCCAGCTTGATTACAATATCCTGTTCAGACGCAACTACATGTATGCTATGAAGGCGATCGCCTCTTCTGTGTTTCGTATGATGATGTTTCCCCATAATGGGAAGATCGTCACCATCGACCAACTTACACATTATGAGCCTAACCATTCTGCCAACATCGATAACATCCTCCCCCTTGTTCATGTTAGCCCGAATGATTTTCCAGTTGCCAAAAATGACCCTAGATTCTTCCAAGACCCACCCATGTTGGACACTTGTCAAGGAACACTGCCATTCCTAAACCCATCATTTTCAGCACAAGTGTGTGTAGTTTCCTCTAAAGGAACTGACATGGAGGATACCCTTCCTCCTAGGATGGCTTCTATCATATCTAACGTCCCACTAGTCACAAATCTCCCCCCTCATGAGCCTCTTGCAAACTCATTGACTCCACCAGTTCACGAGTTCACCTCTCCCCAGGGCCATATCCTAGTTTGGGAGATAGTTCCCCAATCCATTACTCAAACCCCCTTCTTTTACCCTCCACCAGGCATATAAGATTTCCAAGTAGCCACAATGCTTACTCTCCCTAATATGGTGTTGGCAATTCCATTTTGGTATTTACATCCACCAGAGATGGTTCCTCAACCATCCCTCCCCCCCCCAAACAAACATAATCCCCATGACGATTCCCATAATTACTCCCACCATACCCTCTACACCCGCACTCCATACCCTCTACACCCGCACTCACTAACCTCCCTACCACAGTTGGTGGCAGGCGAATGAAGAAGGACCCCACAACTTCACTCCCCCCATGCATACAACCTCCTTGCGTGCTATGTGAGAAATATGGACACCCAACCCACAAATGCCCATCTCTACCTAAGTTATGGAACCTAATTCCCCTCAATCCAACACCATCACCACTCGCCACTATAGCAAGTACTACTGCTACCTCTCCTAACTCAAGTAGCAAAGGGCTATGCACCAAATTCACTTGCGCCATATGTTTAGATTATAGCCATTATACACACCATTGCCCATCTATCCCATACATCCGCCACACATTAGCTGCGACACGCCACACATATCTTCCTGAGTTTCCTCCGACACTTCATACCAATTGTCCTACGAATGTGATTCATTATACTTATTTATAATTCCTCAAGAAAAGGGGAAGTACATGTCCTCCCCCCAAATTACCGCCCGATCGTCCATAGTGTCAGTAACACTGGGATGACATTATGGACCCACCATCCATATCTAAGCCCTTTTCCCACTTTCATTTTTTGATAAATGAGCCCGTAAGCTCTATCTTTTGAACCACCTTCGGCCTCTTATACAAACATTTCCATATGGTGATCATTTTCCCACTTTCCTAATGGAGCATTTGCCCATGACACACTCAGGTACGCATGCACATATTCAAAATTATCAAATAAATTCTCATATGTTTGATTCTCTTCAAATATTGTTCACATCGGGTATTTGGTTTTCATGTGGATCAGACCACTAACCTGAAGCTTGCTGGTCCTCGATTGGATGCCTTGTCCTCCCAGAATCTCCAAATCTCCTCTAAATAATTCTCGTCCAATCACTATCGCAGCAAGTACAAATGAGGTGGAAATGTGGACCCTACAACCATATATAAGCCTTTTTTCCAAACTTCCACTCACCATTCCGGGATCTTCAGGTGTCCATTTCTCGATCCGTCTTCAGCCACGGGATCAACATCCCATCATCTACATCACGACAGTCCCTGGGCCTCTTTTCATACTGAGCCCCCGAGATGCCATTTTTCACACCCTGACCAGGTATGCACGTGCATATTCAACATTATCAAATACATGCTCATATATTCGATTCTATTCAGATACTGTTCACGTCAGGTATTTGGTTTTCATGTGTGTAGGTACTTGGTCATCATACATCAACACAACCCCTTCAGGTATATACTCAGTATTGGCATGTAGTCATTCCCTCTAAATCTCACTTACATTTCCAGTCACACCCTTTAACATTTGCCTCTAGGATCCCCATTTTTGGCTCTGCAATACCAACACCTCCATTTGCATCTTTGGTATTGTCACCTGGTAGCAATCTTACCCACATGAGCTGTCCCATTCAAAAACCTTTTAGGGATGGGAGTCCCGATAGTCTTACATCATGTCGCAAATCAGCCACATACTCCTTCTCCTCATTTTTGCTAGCTTTCCCAATGGACTCCCAGATTATCTCTTCATGGTTCTATTTTTGGATTTCACCTCCACAGTATCATGAAATCTCTGTTTCATCCACAATCTGTTTGCCCATCTACAAATTTCACTTCATTTCGCCTACCTCATACAGAAACCCACCCATGGGGCCCCCACCCTCCATCAGTTCTCCGAGCAAATTATGCCCTACCTGGGCCAACCATATCACATTGGGGCACCCATTTCTGTATTTGTACACTTATCCCAAATTATTCTTTATTTATTGTACAAACGCCTTTTTTTCTAGTAGTTACATTACCTTTTTGTCGTCACCTTTGGTGACCTTCTTCCCTTTTTTGGCCAATGCAACCCATGTCACCCTTGGTTGGGGCACCACTTATCATCCACCCTTGTCGACATCGTCCATAAATTCAGAGTACTCCATAGGCCACTTCCCTCTGTCCTATGAGTTTTTTCACCTTGTCTCACCTCTGGCACAACTTATCCCCGGTCTTGTCGTCCCTCTGACACTTGACCTCGTTGAACGGTTGCGGCCACTTTTTATCTCACACATACTCCAACCAAGGGCAGTCTTGAGTCTTCCCATATCTTGACTTCGTCCATGTACCTCCTCCACTTCCTCACCTCACCTAGTATATTTCATGAATCCATTTGCTTCCGGGAGTCGCGTCCCCCTTTTTGTTGACATCAACACAGTTTCCAGAAGGGAGACAGTATCTTGATTCTCATTATCCACTCAATGAGAGATCTCGGATGACACAGGGTGAAACACCATTACTCCCTGTTGTCATTGACCCCCATAAAATTTGATGCCAACACTTTCTCATGTTACGGTGGGTCTTACTTTGGGACTATTGCAGTTAGTTCTTTCATTTTTCGAAGACTGCCCACATAATCACTGCTACTTATTACTGCGATCACTGCCTACTATTTAGAGTATGTTCATTTGTAGAATTGTCTTCTCCCTTTATCACGACCGCCCCGAGGGCGTTGCAGTTGTCTACACCAACCCTTCATTCATCTTTTTTCAGAGTTACATGACATAAGCATGGGGCATGCCCGCCTCATTTGTACACGGTTTTCTATTTTACACACCTCATGGAAGGTCGAGTCCCACCGATTCCTTTTTCCCTCCATCAGATCACTCTAGACAATCCCACTATTTCTCTCTCTTACTACAACATTCTCAGTAGAAGAAACATTGATGGATTTCAGCTATATGTATGCTCCTAACCTCATTCATCAGGGGGCATCTGTTATCAATGAAATTTTGTCCGCACATGCTTACAAGAACTCAGAATCGTCAAATAGTGATGAATTTATCCATGGACCTGAATTAATAGCAAAGCATTCATAAAAAGGTAAAAAACTATACAAAGTAGTGAAAAATTGAAGAGCGCTATGCAGACATTGGGCGCACGTGCACATGCGCGAAACAGGAATGTAGAAATCGTGCACATGTGCATGATGCATGAATGTTATCGCAAAAATCCACACACCTACTACACGACACATTTATGAGAGTGGTCGGCCTCCCACCCACTTATGGTTCAGCTCCCAAGCCGATTTGACCCTCAAATTTGGACTAGATCCAACTGGTGGGCTGGTCAAAGACCTAGGAATGCCCTAATTGGCCTCTTTTCACACTACAAAGCAGTTAAACAATAACCCAAAGGAATGCTATAAAAAGGCCATGGATGCACTTCATTTTTCAAGGAATTCAAAGTAATTTTATGTTGCCTCTATTCTCTTGAGGACTCCATTCTTGTCAAGAGCATATTGCCACCATTGCATTGGACAATCCATCTCACCCATTGAGTGGATTTGTAAAGAGTTCTTTCATCATTTTTCATTTTTTCTTTGTTGTAAGAAGAGCTAGCTAGTGGGGGTCCAAGAGCCCTCCCTTGGAGGAAGAAGGGATTCATAGTCCCCTTTCTTCTTGGTGTATTGTTTCACTAATAGATCAGCCTCAACATTGGTGACATGGGTCTTATGGTTCTTTTTGTTTCTATGTCCCTATGCTCATGAATTTAGTTGTTATTGCATNTTTATTTCTTAATTGTAGTCTTTTGTTTCTTTCCCTAACTCTTTTCCTTGCAGCTGTCCTACTCAGCAAACCCAACTGAGCTTGCAAGCACATCTATTTTTCTCACTAAGGTGATGAAAGAGGCGCAACAGTGAGTGTCGGTTGTGGTCCACTGATGGGTGGAGGAAGGGGAACATTGTATGGTTGTTGATAATGGGGAGGAGGATAATAAGGAGGTCCTCCATATACCAGTGGATATTGAGGTGTTCCATACATAGGTGGTTGTTGGTGGTGTGGATTGTGGTGTGTAGTTGTACCAATCAATCCATCCACTGAGTGAGACATCCCAGGTTTGTCCTGGCCAAAGGGCATGGGTCTCGGGGCATCAGGTAGTACCGTATATAAGTATCTTGATTGTGAATAAATGAGTTTGAATTGATGAGCCTTGCTAATGGATTCTTCTTTAGACTTGGGGAAGGTGGTGGCCACATCCTTGGCAAGGAGGGAAACAAGTGATTTAAGAAACCAATTGAGGCATTGTTTCTTGGTGGATTCATCTTTTCATAGACTATGTCATCGACGCCATTCATGAATGTGGTCAGCGATGTGTGTAGCAGAGGTTTGTTTAAACTCTAAGAGTAGTTTGAGACCATTGTCATGATGGACTGGTAGTTGAAAGAAGGTCAAAAATGATTTGGCCAAATATTCAAAGGTCACATGGGAACCATATTTTTCTTCTACATACCACTTGGATGATGGGCCAGTGAGTGTGAGTTGAAATAAACTCAATTGGATGGAGACATCCATGATGTTGTTTGAAGAGGACCATAAATGGAAGATCATGATATGGTTGGTTGGGTCATCACCCTATTTTCCTTGAAACTTGGGGATGTCTGAAGGGAGTTTGGTAGGCATTGCAGGCCATGTGGGGTCATGCAATATAGGATCATTGGTGAGTTTAGTTAGATCTGGTATGTTGAGGGAAGTCAAGTATGGCATCTGAGGTGGTGGTGGAGGATTAGCTCCAGCCACAGTGTGAGTATTTTGGGTACCTAGTTCTTGAGGGGGGTTAGGTAGGGTTGTACTTCCTCCTAGGGAAGAAGTGTGCCCCCTGCCTCCTTGTAAAGGAAAGTGAGTGGACGATTGACCTTGGGAAGTGGACCCAAGTAAAGTGGAACCAAGCAAAGTGGATCCCAAGATGGTATCACTCATAGGGGTGTAATAAGGTGGATTAGATGAGTTGGAAAGACTAGGAACTCCCCCTAGAATGGGAGGGAGATTTAGAAAGTGTATGCAACGACGGGGATTCTGTGGGTCCCCTATGATGTCCAACTAGCAAAGTGGATGTGTGCAAATGGTGATAAGAGAAATAAATGAACAAGAGTCTTTGTTATGATTTTTGGACCTTCACAATATATCTCACAATCGCATGTAATCACAAGAGCGTCATTCATAAATCAATTGATAAATAAGCATACATGTGGGTAGGTAGATTTTGTCTACATGGGAGAACAAAGAAAATAAATGATTGTGTCCTAAAAATACGTAACATCCTTCCTCTCAAAATAGCACAGGACCTTCCAATAGTGCTCAACAGTGGGGTATGAAGCCACCGGAAGAGGAACTAGTGAAGGATGAAACAATCAATTATAATGAGGGGTAGAGGGGGCATATCTAGAAAGAGTTGACAATATTTCCCAATAGCCACACAAAATCTGATCAAGGTGCAATTGCAACCCATAATTTTCACCCGGGTAGATGTCCTAAAATTTGGTCAGTAGGTACCTCGGTCAAAGTGCGAAATTTAGATTTTTGGCCTAAGAAATGGGTCACGAGATGGATCCCATCCAAGAGGTGGGTGCCTCAAGGGGGGATGCACAGAACAACCGAACCTTGGTCTTTGACCCTTCATGGGTATCTCCCTGCCTTATGGTGTTAGAAACACTTGACTTGGAGGATTTTAAAGTTCCCTATTTGACAACTTCCACTGTTTGAAGATGTGAGAACCAGATAATAGGGATTTATTTGGATGCCTATCCCCGAGATCCTACCTAGACTAAAAAACTTCTTTTGGCACCTCATGTGGAGGAAAACTTAGTGAGTTTTTAGAAAAAAATTAGATGTGGTTGTTTGAGAGATTGGGGGTGTGAACCAAACTCATTGAATTTAAGCGGGAGTGGATAGTTTCATCGAGAAAAGGGTGGGGTGTTTCGATATCCATTTGGAGGAAACTTACTTCAAACTCCATGATTCTAGATGAAACTATGTGAGTGAGTAGTGACTTTGTGTGTGAACAAGTGAAAGTGTGCCAAATTTTTTAATAAGTTAGGTGTCACCTTACTGCATGTGGACTTCATGTGGCCCTTACAAGTCTTGATTACCTAATTCACTAAATGTCATCGTTACAACCTTGCGGAATTTTAAAGTCCCTAGAGAATTAGCATGTGGACATATGGGTCCTTACCAATCCTTTAACTTCCTAATGTGATTTAATCTAAGAAAGATTCAACAACTATCCTAGATTGTGGACATGTGGGCATGTATGGGCCTGTTACAAAACCTTTATACTTCCCTAGTGATGTAACCTAAGAAAGTAGATTCAAAAATATCCTATATTTGTAGCATATGGACATGTATGGGCCCTTACAAATTTAATATGTGTTTGAAAAAGAAACTAAGAGGAGTCCCGAGGGGGCTGTTGTCCTTCCCTAAAAATTTTGTGTTTAAGGGAGATGAAATTTTCCCTCAATCGTTTTTTTTTTATTTTCAAGATCGCTCTATGGCGTGAGAGAAGAGCATACTCAAAGATTGAAATTAAATTTATGGTCCCAATGCAAGTGGTTATATGTGTGATATAGAATGATTCCAACTTATCTTTAATCAAAGCAAGCCATCCATGTGGAAAAATAAAAGCAAAAAGAGGATAAATATGGATTTTAATCCCCCTAAGTGCCTATGTTTTGACTAACCCTTCATGTGGAGAGGGAATATAAGTGTGGTGCATATTACAATATGCATAGAATCAAACTTAATAATTCTATGGGCCTTCAACATATCACAAAAACCGTTACAATGTATGATTTTCTGGACAGATGTGTGGCTCGTAGAGTAGACAGAGGCGCATTTGGTGCTAATGCGCAAATCAAAAATGAATTTTTGATGCAGGTGCGGAGAATGCACTGAGAAACATAGTGAGTTTGGCGCACGTGCTCGGAAGACATGCCTGTGGGGTAAAAAACCCACGCACTTCCTGTTACATGGTCGGGAAGAAAATTCCAGAAGAAATTCTCTCAACGCAGCTCCAAATTTATCTTTTTGCAGGCAGGATGGGTCGGTTATGGTTCTTGCAAGTTAAATAAACCAAAAAGAAGTGCTCAAACAATCCAAATGGGGAAGAAATTGATACCTATCCCCAGTGGATTTGCCAATTTGCTGCATCCCTTTCGTCACCTAAATGAGCAAAATAAGGACGCTTACAAGTCCAGTTGGGTTAGCTCAACAAGACATCAGTGAATGCAAGAGTTAGAAACATCAAGCATAAGAAATAAACAAATAACTAATAACAATAAAGAAACTAAACTAGAGTGCATAAGGGAAATAGAACAAAAAAAATAAACAACATGCATGCTACCAATGTGTTGGAGAAATTTATATTTTCAACACACTAGTTCAATGGGAGTTAACTAACTAGTTTTATTTTAGACCTTCTATTTTTACCATCACTATTATGCATGCATGCATTCCTAAGGAAATCTAACTAATTGATTTCTTTTCTTAATTATGGAATGTTTTTCCCTATATATGAGTGTATTCCACTCATTCATTGTATCATATTGATCATGATATATGTATCAATCATCAACTCATTGGAGTAGTGTGAATATATTTTCTCATTCTTCCATATTGAATCTCTCTTCCTTTATTGATAATCTTTGTTTGTACTTTCTTTAGCTAGATATCCTATGCAACTTTCCATGAAACACTGACATGGTATCAGACCTATGTTGCTTGGATCAAGCCATACAAGCCAAAGCATAAGGAAAATCAGGGTTTTGGAAAACTAAATCTGTGGTCATACCTTTCAATAGTTTTTCCTCCCAAAATCTTACATTTTGGAGGAAACAAATTGCTTGGAAAGTAAATCGACCCATTTTGGAAGTGGGTTTTCAACCGTTTGGCGAGATTCCTCACCGTTTTCTTAGAAATTAAGTCGCAAAATAGCCTCCTGAAACTGATACGAATTTGTGGTCGTACCTTTCTACATTCATTGCTCCCAAAATATTACATTCTGGAGGAAACAACCCACGAAAAAAGTAAATCGACGCATTTTGGAAGTCAGTTTTCTACCGTTTGGAGAGATTCCTCACTGTTTGCTCAGAAAGTAAGCTGCAAGATCATCTCTTGAAACTGATATGAATTTTCACTTAAAGTGCCCTTTCTGTTGTGATTTCTTAATTTTCCACTTGCAGATTGAGAGTAAATTTTTAGGGGTTATTAGAAACAGTGGGAGATATGGATATGACAACTATCATACAACCAAACTTGGTGGTAATCCTCACACTATACAATTATTTTGATTGGAATCCCAAGGCGACATTCCAACTTAAAAGAAAAGGACTATATAATTTGACGATGACATAGAAATAGAACCTACATCAGCGATTGAGACGATGAGATGGGAGAACCATAAGGATGAGGCCATAGGACTACTTCTTGAGTTAATATCCACTGATTTATGGTTTCATGTTGCTACATGCAAGACTCCAAATGAGATATGGACCACCCTGGAAGGAATCTTTGGAAAGTAGGATGAGATGCAAGGTCATATGCTTGAGGTAGAGTTGAATACCTTAGACCCTAAAAGTTTTGATAATATACAAGATTTTTTTACTAAATTTAAATATTTTCTATTAATATTGGGTGAATGTGGTATTGATAAGTCTACACAAGAGAAACAACTTATTCTAACAATCTTGGCCAAGCTAGGACCAGAATGCGATGTATAGGTCTCCAATTTCCATTCTGGTAGATGTCTTTTTGGAACAAATTGAAAAATGCCTATGTTGGTTCAGTTCATTGAGTCTCTTACATAAGAGAAGAAAAAACTCATACATATGGGCCTCATGAAAGATCCCAAAGCACATGCACTCACCATGCATGATGGAAAAGGGTCATAGAATAAAAAATCAAAGCAGAAACGAAACGAGTTATTACATCTAGAGTCAAAGAAGGAGGGATATTCCAAACCCTTCAAGGATTCTTTAGGTTCCAAAGATTCTTCAAATTCCAAAGGGAAGAAGAAGAAGGGAAAGCAGTGCACATATTGCAATAAACCAAATCATGAAGAATCCACATGCATGAAGAAGCAGATCGATCTTATGACATACGTACTTAAGAGGAATAACCTTGGAGACTTCATTCCTGAAGGAGCCAAGAAGAAGAAGGAGGAAGACCATGCGTCTAAGAAAGGTAATCATCATGCTCTGGTTGCAATTAATTTCTCATCTGATTCATGGATTATAGATTCTGGTGCATCCCATCATATGGCAGTGAAAGAGAAAGTTTTCTCTTCCTTAAGTCCATGCTTAAGACCCCCTATTCTCATGAGGGATGAGACTCCAGTAGCAGTAGTAGGAGAAGGGAGAGTGGAAATCCACAATGGCAGTTTTGAGAATGTTTTACATGTTCCAAAGCTTTCTATGAATTTTCTCTCAGTTTATCATATCACTCAGAAAGGTAAAAAGTTTGACTTTACATCAGATTCTGTTTCAGTAATTGACATGCATGACAATTCCATCATTGCAATTAGTGAGGTGGATCACAAGTCAAGGTTGTATAAATTCACTAATTTTTCTGATGATGACTCCTCTATTCTACTTACACATAAGGAGAGTACTTTGCATGCACCTCCAGTGCAACATGCATATACTCTTGTTCTTCCATCAATTTCAGACATCAGAGATGATTTAATACACTCAGATTCTGTACATGGAAATAAACAGTTAGTACAGCCAGTGTCGAAGCTTCAGTAGATGCCCAAGAAGGCACAAACCACACTTCAGGAAGCAGGCAACCATGCAGGAAATCCATTGGATTCAAGGATGAGTCGATCTCAGCATGAGGATCCTTCTCATGTACTTTCAACTTTAGAACCTGCAATGCCCATGCATTGCTATATGGTTCAATCTTCCAATCCATAGAACTACAATAGGGTTGTGGGAAATCCATTATGGCAAGCAGCCATGCATAAGGAGTATGACTCACTCCTACAGAACTAGACTTGGAATCTGGTTCCACATCCACCAAAAAGGAATATTTTCAGGTGCAGATGGGTCCACAGGATCAATAGGTACAAGGCCCGAAAGGTTTCCAAAGGACTTCATCAGATCCATAAAGATTTCTACGTCTTCATGAAGACTTTCAGTGAGCAAAAGTTTCAGAATTTGCAGGATCGTCTTGTAGTGAAGAACACAGTTGCCTAGTAGCTGCCATTTTCTTCTTTTGATACATTATATTTTGAGTGGGGGGTTTCTTCCCACATAGTTTTCCCTCTTTCCTCATTTTTATTCTGTGGTCATTAGTTGCATTGTACATGAGTACCTAATATGGCCTAGTAGTCGGGACTCATTTTTTACTTCATAGTGATGTTCAGGGGGGGTGTTGGAGAAATTTCTATTTTTAACACACTAGTTCAATGGGAGTTAACTGACTAGTTCTATTTTAGACCCTCTATTTTTACCATCACTGTTATGCATGCATGAATTCCTAAGGAAAGATAACTACTTGATTGTTTTTTCTTAATTATGGAATGTTTTTCCCTATATATGAGTGTATTACACTCATTCATTGTATCATATTGATCATGATCTATGTATCAATCATCAACTCATTGGAGTAGTGTGAATATATTTTCTCATTCTTCCATATTGAATCTTTATTCCTTTCTTGATAATCTTTGTTTGTACTTGCTTTAGCTAGATCTCCTGTGTAGGTTTCCATGAAACACAGACACAATGGATAAGTTGTATTAGTGGGAAAAAACCAAAGATAAAGGGAGACTTATGGGTCCCCTTTTCCTCCAAGGGAGGTCTCTTGAACCCCCAATGATTGAGCTCTCCTTACAAGTAGAAAACTTGAAGGAATTGGTGAAGAAATCCAAAGCTTATTCACTCAAGAGGTGATGTGAATGGCCAAATGAAATTGTGCTTGTATTCTCTAGTGAGGAAATAAGTTCCTCTAAGAGAATAATGGAAGCACAACAATACAAATGAATTCTTGAAAATATAGAGCACCCATGGCCTCTTTTTATATAAAGGATTTGAGGCATTATTCAACTAGTCTTTAGTGTGAACAAAGGAATCTTTAGGGCACCCTTAGGTCTGTGAACAACCCCCCACTCGGATTCAACTTGCATTTGGGTGTCAAAACAAATTGGGATATGAACCAAAAGTGGGTCAAAGGCCAACAAAAATCATAAATGTGTCGTTCTAAGGTATGCACGGCTTTTTGCATCCACAGTCACGCATCGGTTGCATGTGCATTTTTCTGGAGTTCTTTGATTGTCAAACGTGCATGTGCTTCCTTTGTATCCTTTGTGCATGCTGATTTTATAACCAGTTGTATAGTTTTGTGCCCTTTGGAAATGCATTTTTGGGGCCATGGATGAACTAATGGGTGTTTTGGAGATGTTGGATTCCTGTAACCATTTGTAGATGAAATTCCAGTGATAACAATGGGTTGTTTGGAAAAAAAATTGTGACAGGTTATTTGTATAGGTTTGGTGCATGGTTGATGCACTTGTTCATCGTACAGGTTGAGGTACAATTTGGTGCATGGTTGATGCACTTATTTATGGTATAGGTTGATTACAGGTTGTTTGGTACAGGTTGGTGCATGGTTGATGCACTTGTTTATGGTACAGGTTGATTATAGTTTGAGGTATAGGTTGATGCATGGTTTATGCATGGTTTAGGTTATTGGTACAGGTTATTTGGTGTAGGTTGATTGGTACAGGTTTACAACAGTATATCTCACAGTGATTGTGTGATAGTCATTCCATAATTCTACTTATACATTAGGATGGTTGGATGGGACAAGGATAGGTGGTTGTAGCCTCCTTCTGGCTATAGGTAGAGAATTGGGGAGTTGGAGCTTCCCTCAGGTTGTAGCCTAAGAAACTATGTTAAGAACCAAATATCAATATAGCATAGAAAAACCTCAGAAAAAGTAC
>CBVK0102946090.1:0-16218 GCA_900067695.1 Picea abies
TTATACAAGACCTGACACAACAATAGGTGTGTCTAATGGCACAATAGGGCCAACCTGTACAACTCATAAATATAATTAATCATTACACAATATTAATTATCTTTTACATGGTGGGGCTGACATGTACCCTTTACAATACAAATTAGGGTTACAAGTAAATATTACTCTTAAACAATATAGTGAGGATCTCTCACGTCCACTAGTGCTCAGCCACTAGGGACACATCTACATGTGCTCAGCCACATGGACATCCCTCTCAACAGATCAACTCAACTAAGTCCATAAGACTACCATCTTTAGAGCCATCTCAAGACAACTCAACTAAGTCCATAGGATTAAAAGGAAGGAGACCATCTCAAGTCGACTCAACTCATTCCATAGGAGTACAAGGCAGGAGACCATCTCAAGTCATCTCAACTCAATCCAGAGAGACCATCTCAAGTCATCTCAACTCAATCCAGAGGAGTAGACAAGAGACCACATGTCATCACAACTCAGTTCAGAGTCTGACGCACACCCATCACATGGGCACACCCAACACATGGGATCTCTCACAGATCGTCTCAACTTAATCCATAGGAGAACGACCTGGAGAATGTCACATGACGTGCAATCATCAACAGAAATTTGTCTGAAAGCCACTATTATTGTTCTATTTCTCATTGGCTAACTTTTTTACGGTTTACTTGTTGATTTTTATGGTTGAAATTTGTTGTTGTAGAAAATGTTTGCTACAGCCACTTGGTTGTCATTATAATTCTCTGAAAACACTATCTAACAAGCCTCTATTGTCACTAAAGTCTTGCTTCATTACACTTGAGTTAAACTAGTAATTTCTAACTTAGTATCTTGCACCTTTACTAGGATTTTGGTGATACATTTTGCAACAATTGTTATCATTTACTCCTTGATATATATTCTTGTTTATTGTTGCAATATAGGACAGCAAGCTTAAGTTGCTTGTCCATTTTATATTTTGGCTTGTATATCTCCTTTTTGTCTTGTCTCCAGCAGGTATAATACTCGTTTGCAGGTACACTTCACTTCGGCAACCTACCCTTATGCACAAGATACTTATCCAAGCCATTTTCCACTTCCTAACTCGACCTATAGGATTTTTCACTCTCATATTCTTAATTTCCATTTTATTCCCCCTAGGGTCATTGGGATTCCCCCTTGTGGTAATTTTCATCATCGCAAAAGTTAGGAGAGTGTCCACCTAAGGTGACAATGGGTAGATACGCTCATAGTTGTCCCATGTTTGTGGATTGGGTCAAGATTTTCCCAACCTACAATCTGTATGATAAAATTTTGGTGTCATTGTCGGGAAGGATTTTGAATCCTTTTCGTGCCCTAACGAGACTTTGGAAAGCTTTGATCCCAAATCCTTTACCCCTAGCTTGCTCGACGACTCCACTTGAGGGAAGTTCCCTTTCCCTTCTTTCCTTTGATGAGTTGAAGCTCATCTGGCGACTCCACCACCCTAGAATCCATCTTCTCAAAAGACCCTTCCCCCTAGAAGATTCAAACCTTCCAAGATTTACCAAAGAAAACCTCCTTTCAACTCCCCCGTTGTCAAATCCCTTTTCCACGGTAATATTCCCTTTGAACCAATGGCTCATCCTTGGGAAAAGGACCTCTACAAGCCCTTGAATATGGTTTCCATTTTTAGATGTCTTAATACCATGCCTAAAGAAACCAACAAGTGGTTGCCAAAGTTTTCGGGAAACAATGTGATCACAGCTGAAAAACACCTCTATGCCATTGGTCGAGACATGGAAAATGAAGGAGTTGAACATGAAAATATAGCAATGAGGATGCTAGCCACATCTTTGACTGAAGATGCTCAAAGGTGGTTCAAAGGTTTGTCTGGAAATCACCTAGCCACATATGAAGATTTCGCTAAGTTGTTCAAGAGTAGATGGGAAACAAAGAAGGATAATGGAATGTTAATGACTCAATTCAACCAGATTAAAAAGAAGGAGAACGAGATAGTGAGTGAATTTGATACCAAATTTGATAAGCTACACATCCAAATCCTGAAGGATTTGTGCCCATACGAAGCAATTGTTTGTCTCCTCTATGTGAATGCCTTTGAAGGGAAATTCGGCTTTATTCTAAGGGATAAGAATCCCACCACTTTGGCACAAGCTAAAGAATACAATGCATATATTGAAGAGAACCCTCTCTGCTCCAAGATTGATGCTTTTCAGTATCCTCGTGCCAAGGTAGAAGAAAAAATGAAAGTGTCAAGCAACACTGCAATAACCCTCATACTTCATAAGCTTGATCAAATGAATACTCAGTTCGTCCATACTCAAAAATGAATGAATCTGCTCCAAAGCCTTTGTTTGTCAGACAACGGAAATATGCTACAATATGGAAGGAAAGACCTCAACAAGAGGCAAATTCTCCCGATACTTTGAAGCCCATTGGGATGGCCAATATTGATGAATCACAGTGGTGCTCTCCTTTTCAAGAACCTCAATCCGAGGAAGAATGTCCAAAAAGAGAAGAGGACTCCCCTGAAAGTATGAATTTTATATATACAATATTCTCTTTCCATGATGATGACAATGAGTATGTGGACATTACACAGGAACAACTTGATGAAGTTTGAAAAAGGGAAGCCAGAGAAGGATGGCTTAGAGTACTTAACTAAATGACTGAGGACCAGAGGAAGGAATTGAAGAAGAGGGAAATCTTGACTTATGCTAGAAGGAATAATATTCATATCCAAACTTCATTTCATCCACAACCAGAGAAGCAAGCTCCATCACAACCGAGAAAATAAGTTCCTTATCAACCACCAAAGAAAGTTGATCCACCTCTCCCACCTCCAGTCCATGATTTTCTTCCAAAAACAACATAGACGAATGAAGAAATCCAATTGAACATAGATGTCCCAACCATAATTGGAAAGATGAATATGTCAGTTCTTATGGTGGAAATGTGCAAGATTCCTTTTGTTGGAAGAGAAGTCTTGAAAGTACTGAAGGTAACAACAGAAGCTTCCCCCTGTGATTTTAAATACTATGTATCATGGACGGCGAGAGGTTGATAATCCTCCTTTCTATCTTTCTCTAGACACAAATGGTCTCCGTCTGAATAATTGCATGCTAGACTCTGGAGCTTCAGCAAATGTGATGTCCCTAAAAGTCATGAACCAGTTTGGATTGAAGATGACATGCCCATATGGAAATGTTTGTGGCATTGATTCGAAGAAGGTGAAGGTCTATGGTCTGATGTTGAAGTGTACTTACTGGACTCCCTCATATTGTCCTCATTATGAACATAGTGGTCATCGATGTCCATGATGCGTGGGGCATGCTTTTGTCGAGAATTTGGGCTACCACCCTTGGTGGTTTTCTCAGCATGGATCTCACCCATGCATACATTCCCATGGGAGATGGCACTTTTGAGATCTTATATAGCAGGAAGGTGGTTAAGAAACACGTGATAGATCTATTCATCCTTGATTATCATAGTAAGTGTGAATTTGATGTGTCTCGCCAAATCATTGAGTATGACCCCCAAGTTCTGCCTTTTCTACAAGAAGATTGTATAGACACCTTGCTTCCGAAGATGAACAAATACAAAGAAAAAGTTGTAGAATTCCAAGGAAAAGAGCCAAGTTCAATCAAGATACAAAGAAAGAGGAAGATAAAGGAGACAAGAAACGTGAGAAGGTCATTAAGAATGTGGTTAACACAGAACCGCCTTCATATCCTTACATTGAGAATATACCTTACATTAACTACAGTGAAGGAAGTTTAGTGCTCATGTGGGATAAGAAGAAGGGTGAACCTAGGCTTGGCCCTTACATCGTCAACAAGAAGTCCAAGGAAGGAAAGTAATACATGTCTATTATGAGTTGAAGAAAGATGCCACTACCAGTGGATGAATCTCTTCTTCGACCCTACATCAAAGGAACTTGACTTCTTCGGGGCCCAAGCCCCAGGTGAGTAGGTAGGTCATCTTGATTTCTTGCATTTGCATATAGATTGTTTGTGATAGCTTAGTTGCATTTCATTTCTGATTTTCATTTTTATCTACTTGCATTATTGAATTACATGCTTTGCTTTCATCATATTATATCGAAAAAGTACAAAATTGCATTTCCTAGATTAGTTGTCGATTTTGAAGTTTTGATTTTGTTGTATGAGCAAATGGTGAGTAAGACACCCTATATTTTATAGTTTGTTGTTTCAATGTAGGTACAGGTCTAACCAGGAGATGTTAAGGTTCTCATGCACTCTGCGGCATGTACATGTCCCCGAGTAGGAGCCAGATGTTATCACCCATTTCTAGGGATAACTAAGGAGATAATGTCTCGAGGCCCTCAAGTTGTAGACACAAAGTGTCGAGGGATAGATCAACTTGTGATGTCCACTTACACAGATGAAGACCCACTTCACCTCCACATTTCTCTCGTTCATCATGATGGCATTCACCACATCAACATGTTTAAGGAAGAAAATGGGTCTTGCTCCATGAGGTACAAGTTAGGTATTGTGGTAAGTGTCACTTTAATACTTGAATCATTTGAATATGTTGCATTTAAAGATGCTCTTTGTGTTGTTTCACGTTGGTGGTTGACATTGTGCCCTAGTGAGTGGTCACCCTTGGGGATGTGTTTGCTACTAGGAGGTCTCCTTGAGGAGTCATCGTACCATTCCCGATCATGCTTATCATTTTTCACACTTCATCCCTTTCGTCTCCTTATCTTTTGGGATTTTCGGGTGTACTGACCTAAGAAGGGATTGTACCTCGTTTCATGGGAAGAAGGGGTTGAATGCCCAAATAGAATGCAGCTAGAAAAAGATAAAAGCCAAAATAATACCTTATATATGCTCACCCAAAGAGGTCTTGAGAACAATGAAACGTTTCTCTTAATTGAAGACCTACAAAAGCAAAATTCACATTATATAGATGCCCCACTTGTTGAGGTGTGTACTTGCATGTGGTGTCCCTTTCTTTCCATGCATATGGCACTCTGTGTACCTCTAGCTTCAAGTGACATTGTGGTACTCCTTTCAAGTTTTAATTTACCCAATTGTAGTACCCAATTGTCTTAGACTTTAACTAATTAATGGCAAATAAATGGGCTTGGAAAAAAGATGCATTGAAAACGAAGGTGTAGCTCACCCTCTACAAAGGCACCCATAAATGAGACAATATGAACCCTTGTATGTTATGAACCCCATGCCCAAAAGTCTTACCCCCATCCATTCCATCTTCTTTACATGACTTAGAGAGGGTCCACTTAGGAAACACTCCTCAACTTGAGGAATGACTCACCCAATAGGTCACCTTTGTTTAATTTGATAAGGTAGTTTTGATGCACATGTTTAGGTGTCTCTTGTATTAAATGTGATTTTACTTCCCATGATACATTTGAATTGAGACCCTTGGAGAGTGCACTCATTTGTCTTTGCAGGACCTTGTTTGATGGAAGATTGGGAGGAACAAGTCTAACTTGGGCCTTGATTGGGGCAGGAAGCCCACAGGTTGGATTCCATGACCCACACACTTGGGAGCTGACAAATGATGGACGTTGCCTTTGGAGGCAAGAGAAGACCCCTTGAAGGAAGATACCTTTCCCTCACTTTCCCAACGTTTGACCTTGGAGGGTCAAAACGCCTTTCTCTAGAGCTTGACGTCATCTTTTGGGGCTAGGGTTTGATGATAGTTGTGATGATTTGATGGAGATTTGCATGCTTGATGGAGAATAGACCCTAGCACATGAAGGGATGGCTTTTGGAGGCCCAACGAATTCCTCTCCAAGCTAAACAACTTTCCAAAAGTGCCAAGACATCACCCAATTAGGGCATGACATCATATTCTTAGGGTTTCTTTGTGTAAAAATCAAATTTATGTTGTAAAGGGGAAAAACTAAGGGGGTCAGCCCCCCTTGGTTTGTGGTTTACCCTAATATTATGTGGACAAACACTTTTTAGAGGTATTGTATAAATAAAGACCAAATTCGTTTCATTTTTATCATAATTATCTCACTTGAGAAGAGCTCCTTGGCTGAAATTTTCGCCCCTCTTGGGAAAACTTCATCTCTCTCTCAAATGCTATGGTTAATACTTGTCTAATCTAATCTAAATTTGCATAGGATAATAAAATCACTTGCATTGGTACACGTGATTTTAAGAGATGTTGAATTTGTCTAAGTTGGAATCTTTTCTTAGTGTCACAAGGTTGTATGAGCTACTAAGGCGTCTAGGTTGGCTTGGTAGTTCTCTTGTTATAATCAAATAAAAGCTACAGCCATTAGGGCTGCAAAACTTAAACTCTTACTTTAACTTACTTTTTAACCATTAAAATTTGCTTGGAAGCCACTATTATTGTTCTACTGCTCATTGGCCAACTTTTTGACGGTTTACTTGCTGATTTTTATGGTTGAAATTTGTTGTTGTAGAAAATGTTTGCTACAGCCACTTGGTTGTCATTATAACTCTATGAAAACGCTATCTAACAACCCTCTATTGTCACTAAAGTCTTTCGTCATTACATGTGAGTTAAACTAGTAATTGCTAGCTTAGTCTCTTGCATCTTTACTAGGATTTTGGTGATACATTTTGCAACTATTGTTATCATTTACTTCTTGATATATATTCTTGTTTATTGTTGCAATATAGGACAGCAATCTTCATTTGCTTGTCCATTTGATATTTTGGCTTGTATATCTCCATTTTGTCTTGTCTTGAGCAGGTATAATACTCTTTTGCAGGTACACTTCACTTCGGAAACCTACCCTTACCCACAAGATTCTTATCCAAGCCATTTTCCACTTCATAACTCGACCTATACGGGTTTTCACTCTTATCTTCTCACCTTCCACTTTATTCCCCCTAGGGTCATTGGGATTCCCCCCTGTGGTGAGTTTCATCATCATTAAAGTGAGGAGAGTGTCCAGCTAAAGTGACAATGGGTAGATACTCTCACAGTTGTCCCACGTTTGTGGATTGGGTCGAGCTTTGCCCAACCTAGAATCTATGTGATAACAAGCCACATGGTATATGGACAAAAAATTCATTGAATTTACTTAATTGTATTTAGTATTTGGTAATGTCATGTTTGAACCAGTCTGTCTTCGAAAAATGGGGCAAGTGAGGTTACAATTAAGATTATAACAATTTGTATAGAGAATGTTTCATGGTCAAAACAAATTAATTGTCACTTAGTTGTTTCTCATTTGGAATAACATTTGTAAAGTTTTTCAAAGTTTGTTTTTTCACCATGTGTTAATTATTTATTTGAAAAAAGAGATCATTTTCAAATGTACATTTTTGTTAAAGGATGATGTTACTTTTTAAACTTGGGTATTTTTTATAACATCAATGAATTGTTTATACATGTGTTCGATGTAATCAATTTATTTTTGGCAGATAGTGAAAGAGGTGAGACAAGATGGTGTGTGTGTGTGTGTGTGTGTGTGTGTGTGTGTGTGTGTGATGATGATGATGGTTAATGTTCACTGAGATCAAAATTGGTTTATGGAACCTTAAAAAAATAAGAGATTATTTGAATTCTTTAAAATGTTATTTCGATGCTTGAAAAACATTAAGAGAAGTGTTCCAAGTTATCCATTCAAAATCTTGTCGATAACTTGGAAGGTTAAGAAGGTCAGTATTGTGACAAATATTTTGAAATTGAGATCCACTTTGGGTGTACATAGGGCACTCTAGGAGAAAATGTTTCTCATTTTCAACCCTATTGGTGTCACAAAGGTGACATATTCTTTCCTGGCATGGTGTTTTGGGGATTTTCCAATGCCCAGTTTCATTATGCAACTCATGAGAATTAGTTCTTATTTTACCAATATTGATCATCTTCTTTATGCTAGTCAAAATAGAGATATAATTTTGATATGCAAGATTAGGGTTGACCACCTTCTTATAATATCTTAATTTTCTTTTATCCTCTAATTCTTTATCGCACCATGAATTCTCCTTAAATTCAACTTGTACAATATTTTTAATATCATCCATATTTTGCAGAATAACTTCTTCTTTTATTCTCCAATCATTATGCCATCCTCACTTTTAACCATTAATAAACATGTATCAATAATAAATATGTATCAATAATACATATCTTACTATTAATAAGTGATAGAAAATAAATGTACATAATGAAGATGGCAGGGAGTAAAAGCTCATGGGTTGTTGTGGATTCCTTGCCGGAAGTGAGGCAAGATGGTATATATGGATGTCAAAGTGGTATTATATATATAATGAATATGCATATAAAAATATAAAAATATTGTATCCTGCAAATATTGATTACTTCCAAATAAACTCTAAAAATAAGCCTCCTTTACTACATCATGATGGCTCGCAAGTCTAGCCCAAGCTTTCGTACTTTCTGTTGCCATTTCTCCCTCCTTGAATCGTGCCTTTTCTGCATTAAAGTTTATTAAACAACTTAAATGTCAAGTCTTTAATTTTTTTATTTTAAATTTTAAAAATTAATTTGTAGTGACAATTGTGATCTAAATCAAAATTAAATTGTCAAATTACAAAATATTAAATTATTTATCAAATATTATATTTCATATATAATTATGCCAAAGGCATTCCTAATGAAGAGATTTTACCCAACAATGGTCGTTCAGGCTATTAGTTTTGGAAATCATCCCTTCTAACATGCCATTCGAAACTTGTTATTCAAGATTGGAATTTGAGGCATTTTGGTTGGAATGTGGGGTGTTTTGCCTATCAAATATTCTTAAATATTTTTATTAAATTGTTTTGTTGAATGGATAATCAATGTTTTTTTTATTTTATTTATAATGTTTAATAATATTTGTAAAGTGTCATTAATTTTTATTGATAACGGGGATTTGAGGATATATGTTGATGGGTTTGAAATTTTCATTTATCATCTTAGCTGACGCAGAAGCAGATGATCATTGCAATATTAACTAATACAACACAGATCCACCCACCTTTGTTTTGGATTCACCACAATGCGATGCCCATAATAGATGATGGTTACAATCACCCTCGTGACGGTTTACTTATAGCATTCACTGGGCACGAGGTGAAGAGGTATGTGCCTCTTGATGAATAGGTACATGCCTCTTGACTTACGTTAATAAACCATATTATTATTATTATGTTATTATGTTCATAGTTATGTTTATTGCATTGCCACCCTCTTAAGTAATGATTTTTCCTCAAAGCATAGTAAAATAGGGTTCTCTCTACTAGAGCATGTTTATGTAGTGAAATGAAGTTTTCTTTGGTGGTGGTAATTGATTATTTTTAAGAGTTGACCCTTCGACACCATACAGTTTATAGTGTTGACCTTGCCAATTAAATTCCATGAATTGTTCTTCAAGATTTGTGACATAACTCCCCAATTGTATCAACCATTATGAACTTAGCACCATATCCATTCCTTTGAGTGATAGAGCATAGAATCCTATTTGTAGTTCTAGTTCTTGTATTTTTACTGAGATTTTATGACATTTTCCAATTTCTTTGATCCTTTATCCATTAGCAACCTTAACGATGAGGTCCTTGGTGGGGTAGATGAAACAGTTCAATTTTTGTGCGACATCAATGTCTATATAGTTATGAGTACTGTCAGAATCTACAAGTATTGTTAAATTTCTATCTTTTATGACTCCCTTAAGTTTTAGGGTATTAGGTTATGGTTTTCCTTTCATAGTTGCCAGCAGAACTGTAAGTTTGCTTTCTTATTTTCTTGGAGGTTGGCTCTATTCCTTTCTTAGATGTGGTGGAATATATTTTGGAGTAATTATCTCTCTTTGAAGTTTATTTTCTTCATTCGATTTTTTTGGACACGTGAGATTGAAACTAGTGATGCTTCTTCTGGTATTTCATCATGGTCAGAATCGGTGTTGTATGCTATAGTGATTTCATCCTCTGTTTTCAAGACTTCTACTTGCTTCCCATCCATTATTCTAAAGTAGAGTAATGACTTCTCCTCACATTTGTGCCCTGGTGTCCAATTTTCTCCACCTACAACAATTTTTTTTTCATGTTCTCTCTCTTTGATTCAATACTAGATGAGTCTGATTCATTCTTTGCTTTGCAAGTATATAATTTTTTATTATCGCGTTTGTGCCTTGGAAACCAATTG
Organism: Picea abies; assembly: GCA_900067695.1. Lineage (NCBI taxonomy): Eukaryota > Viridiplantae > Streptophyta > Pinopsida > Pinales > Pinaceae > Picea > Picea abies. The sequence continues at coordinate 10,123 of CBVK0102946090.1, forward strand.
AAACCAAAATATCTACATTTATTCTCCCATTTCTTATATGGGTTAGACTCGTCTGTAGAGTACTTATTTGGTTTTTCATGTGAATATATGTTTGATATTTCTGGACCTATGAATGACGGCTTATTGAACTTGTCTTTTTGTTCAGTTAGCCTTGTTCTATGTCTAGCATCTTCAATAGTCTTAGGATCCCATAGTTTAATTTTGCTACGGATGTAATCCTTTAATCCACAGATATACACCATAGTTTAATTTTGCTACGGATGTAATCCTTTAATCCACAGATATACATTTTTAATAAGTGTTCATCAATGAATCCACTTTGCCTTGTTGTCAGCACCTCCCATTCATGTGTATAGCCATTTACGCTTCCCTTCTTAAGATGCACAAACTTATTATATAGGGCATCATCCTCTTCGTGATGGAACCTTTTTAGTAGGGCAACTGTGAAGTTTTGCCAATGGAAGGAATGAGCATCACATTTTTCGGAGCACCATAGGTACTAGTCATAAGCTTCTCCTTCTAAATTGTTGGGGATGTCATTATCTTTTCTCGTTCGCCTAGCGAGGGGTGTGATTCAAAAATACCGTCCATTTTGTTGATCTATACAATCGCTCCTCTATGGTCCTTGCCTTCGTATTTCGGCAACTCCTTTTTAAACTTCTAGTAATCTCTATATTGAAATTTGTGTGTATTTCTTCAAAAAATTATATGTGGTATTTCCTGGTGTCCTTGATCCTCTAAATTTTGCGATCTCAAACTTGTGGTGGTCTTTGATAGGATAAGGGCTCTGTGCACAATACGTGCATTCGTTCGATTAATTGATCAATTCTTGTGATCTATTTATTAAGTATCATTGTACTCTCATCCTTGTCTTTACCCCTCATTCTTAAATAACTATTCCATCGCTCCTCCGATGTATTTATTAACGTGTCAATTCAGTCTTCTTTTTGTAATAATGTATTAATTTTTTCCAATAATAGTTTTTGTACTTCGTTGAATTCCTCTTAACTCTTCTCGACTTTACCAAAACGATATTTAATGTTGTTGATTTCACTTTTACAGTTAATTTCTTCCTATGTCTCCTCGTTTTTTTTCTACTTCCTTCCATAATTTATTTTTTTTAATATAATTCCAAAAAAATGTATTTAATGATAAGGTGATAAGTGTTTTTTTATAAGGAGATAAGGGACATATAATATGAAAATATGACTTATAAATTAAAGTTCCTTTATAAAATAAAGTAACTTAATAAAAAGAAAATATAATTTAATAAATTAAATCAAGATATTAAGGGGTATGAAAAAAGAAAATATAATTTAATAAATTAAATCAAGATATTAAGGGGTATGATTTTTTATTTGGAAGTCACAATTGGAATTAATAATGTCACGATTACACAAATCAACAGGGGACAGGGGTAGATCAAGACTATACTGCGACAACAGCAGATTGTATGGGTGACTACGGATCGTACAAACGGAGACAAGTGCAGATTGGTTTAACAACGGATAGGTACAGATCAATGTTTTTAACCCACAATTGCCAAGGGAAACACTCTGATACCATTGTAACAGTTATGTTGTTATTTGATTATAAACAAAATATTTCTGAATAGATAATGATTGATAAAAATGAATAATAGATGATGATTACAATCACCCTCGTGACGGTTTACTTATAGCATTGATTGGTCATGAGGTGAAGAGGTATATGCCTCTTGATGAAGAGGTGCATGCCTCTTGACTTACGTTAATAAACTATATCATTATTATTATTATTATGTTCATAGTTATGTTCGTTATACAGTTCAAAACTATATCAAAGAGATTGATAACATATGGAAGCAGGTTGGAAGACTCATATGCCTACACTGTAAAGGGTTTTCTATTCATTTCTTTTATTTTTCTTTTTTTTTGAGAAAGGGTTTTCTATTCATTTCTTTTATTTTTCTTTTTTTTTGAGAATATGGATTTATTATTTTAGTTTGTAAGAGATGGATTAAAACAGGTTGAATATATAAAAATCATCATAATTGCAATGTTGGTGACAAGACTACAAAGCTATTGATATTCCAAGTTGCAAGTAATATGCGACAAACAAACTTTTCCCAAGGGTTTGAATATATAAAAATCATCACAAATGCAATATTGGTGACGAGACTACAAAGCTATTGGTATTCCAAGTTGCAAGTAATATGTAGCATACAAACTTTTCCCAAGGGTTTCTTCAATGTAAATGTTAACACGTTTCTTTTTGTTAACTTCTATATATATATATGTATTTTAAAAATATTCATGTGTATATATTGTGCTAGTACAAAAAATTGTTAATCATAAGAAAGCATGCCATATAGTGGATGTAGCCACCCAACCATGCTTAATCACTTGTGTTTTTCTATTTAAATCATTTTACATTATATAACTAAATAAGAAAAAATCCACAAGAAATTAGGAGGTAATTATTTTTCTTTATAAAACATAACTAAAGGGGGTGATTATTTTAAATTATATAACCAAATGAGAAAAAATCCACAAGAAATTAGGGGGTGATTATTTTTCTTTATAAAACATAGCTAAAGGGGGTGATTATTTTTCTTTAGAAAACATAACTAAAGAAAAGATATTTTAAAAATATTCATGTGCATATATTGTGCTAGTAAATAAAATTGTTAATCATAAGAATGCATGCCATTATGATTGTTAATCATAAGAATGTATGCCATTAATCATAAGAATGCATGCCATATATTGGATGTAGCCACCTAACCATGCTTAATCACTTGTGTTTTTTTATTTGAATCATTTTACATTATATAATTAAAAGAAAAAAAATCCACAAGAAATTAGGGGGAGATTATTTTTCTTTATAAAAGATGACTAAAGGGGGTGATTATTTTTTTAAGAAAACAGAACTAAACAAAAAATATTTTAAAAATATTCATGTGCATATATTGTAATAGTACAAAAAAAATTGTTAATCGTAAGAAAGCATGCCATATAGTGGATGTAGTCACCTAACCATGCTTAGTCACTTCTGTTTTTTTATTTGAATCATTTTACATTATATAACTAAAAGAGAAAATATCCACAAGAAATTAGGGGAAGAAATTAGGGGGTGATTATTTTTCTTTAGAAAACATAACTAAAGTGGGTGATTAATTGTTAATCATAAGAAAGCATGCCATATAATGTATGTAGCCACCTAACCATGCATAGTCACTTGTGATTTTTTATTTGAATCATTTTACATTATATAACTAAAAGACAAAAAAATTAGAGGTAGAAATTAGGGGGTAATTATTTTTCTTTAGAAAACATAATTAAAGAAAAGAAAAAAATATACTAGAAAAAGAGGTGTCATATATAAAACAAAGATCATTTTCCCCTTTTCTCGTTTGGAACAAAGAGAGAGCAAGCCAAGAGAGTAGTTGAGTAACTTTGGTGCACTTTGTGGCACCCCAGTACCTACGTCTCTTCCTAAGTCGCAAGAAATGCCTATCCAACCTGCATACTAGTACCAAAAACACCAAAATGGGTATGGTTTGGCCCAAAAACGCCATAAGTTGTACTATACCATGTTTCAGGATTTGGAAACGTCACATAGTACGACTCAAACCATTTCAACATGAATGTACGATGTTTTGACACTTTTCTTTAGTTTCCCAAGCCCACCCAAGTGCCCATGAGAGATGTGAGATCTGTTGAATTTTCACAATGATGACTCAAGCACATGTAGTTTATTTCAATTTAGCATGAACTTGAACCATAAACAATGCAGCAATACCATATACAATAGTTGCAGTAACCAAGATCGCAAAAAGAATAACCATGCACAAAAACACAAGAAGTTATCCTGGGAAAACCCTTCTCAATTAAGGGAAAAACCCAGCAATCCTTTGATATAGAGTCAAGAGAAGATCCCCCACACCATAAATCCTAGAGCACACAAGAGGGTGCTTCTTTGACCTCGAAACTTGCACCTAAGAGAAGTGCGCACTTCAACCATACAAGTAGCTTGAGAGATGTTACAATGAAGTGTGAGTGAGTGTTCCACAATGGGGATTTACTCACTTATATATACAAGACCTAACACAACAATAGGTGTGTCTTTTGGCACAATAGGACAGACCTGTACAACTCAGAAATATAATTAATCTTTACAAAATATTAATTATCTTTTACATGGTGGGGCCAACTTGTACCCTTTACAACAGCAATACCATATACAATAGTTGCAGTAACCAAGATCACAAGAAGAATAACTATGCACAAGAACACAAGAAGTATCCTGGAAAAACCCTTCTCAACAATGGAAAAACCTAACAATCCTTTGCTATAGAATCCAAGAGAAGATCACCCTTCACCACCAAAACCTAGTGCACACAATAGGGTGCTCTAAGACCTTGAAACTTGCGCCTAAGAGAAGTGTGCACTTCAGTCGTACACTTAGCTTGAGAGAAGGTTACAATGAAGTGTGAGATATGATCGACAATGGGGATGTATCTCTCTTATTTATACATGACCTAACACAACAATAGGTGTGTCTATTGGCACAATAGGGCCAACTTGTACAACTCAGAAATATAATTAATCATTACACAATATTAATTATCTTTACATGGTGTGGCCTACCTGTACCCTTTACAATACAAATTAGGGTTACAAGTAAATCTTACTCTTAGAGAATATAGCAAGGATCTCTCATGTCCACTAGTGCTCAGCCACAGGGATATCCCTCTCAACAGATCAACTCAACTAAGTCAATAGGAGTACCATCTAGAGAGCCATCTCAAGCTGACTCAACTAAGTCCATAGGAGTACAAGGCAGGAGACCATTTCAAGTCGACTCAACTCAGTCCAGAGGAGTACAAGGCAAGAGACCATCTCAAGTCATCTCAACTCAGTCCAGAGTAGACAAGAGACCACACATCATCACAACTCAGTCCAGAGTCTGACGCACAACACATCATCACAACTCAGTCCAGAGTCTGACGCACACCCATCACATGGGGCTCTCTCACAAATCGTCTCAACTCAGTCCAGAGGAGGACCTAGAGAATGTCACACGACGCTGCAATCATCAACAAGATCCACGGGGAGTCTAAAAACCATAATCTATGATTAATGAAGACATAGTAACATTTCATTCATTTATAAACCTACTCACCTAATTTTTACATTTGTTTTTATATGTATGTATGTATTTATGTATGAAGAGAGAGAGAGAGAGAGAGAGAGAGAGAGAGAGAGAGAGACTCTTACATCTCTTTTCCTATAAGAAACTACTTCATTTCACTCATCCCTCGCCTTACATCTCTTTTCCTATAAGAAACTACTTCATTTCACTCATCCCTCGCACTTTCTTCAACAAGAAGAGCTTCCTGCAACAACAGCAAGCATTTTACTTGTGTTTGAGAGCATTGGGGGCAAACTTTGATGCATTTCCAGCAAGAGGACAGTTGTGGGCAGCAAGATCACAATTGTGGGCAGCCTTATCTTTGGTAAGCATATTTCTTTATTGTTTTTGTAGCATTAATGGCTTCTGAAAGTGGCATTTCTCATGTCCCTAGACCCATTAAAGCACGCGGACAATATAATGTTTCCCCCAATGTACCCATTTTGGAGGTCCATGTTTCCAGGCGTTCCCATTTCTGAAACTTGTAGTCATTTCCAAGTTCCTTGCAACTTAGGTCTCTTCCTATAAATATTAAGTTCTAAAATCAAATGCAGTTTTGGGTTTTGACAGTTATGGTTTGCTGCTAGTTTGGGCACTGATATTTTCTTTGAAGTTTGGTTCTCTCCTCAGTCTTTTGTCTATCAAAATGAGAGCATATATCTGGATGAAGATTTGACAGTCGTTGTCTACATTGTGATCATGATTACACATAAGAATGCACATCACAGAGACACTGCTTGTGCTATCTCTAACTTAATGTGTGTAGTTTGTTTTATCTGTAACTTGGTGGTGCATGTAGTTTGTGGTTTGTATCTTAAGACCGCATCGGGAATAAAGGATTTTTTGGGTAATTAACCTGCCTATGTTTCTATCCTTTCATATACAAAAATAAGTTTCAAATATTTAGCATTGCTGAGGATC
>CBVK0102946146.1:0-25500 GCA_900067695.1 Picea abies
GATGGGAATCTTACTCGATTATGTTTACCATATATGCAATGTTCACATAAATCAAAATCCAGAGTGCAATTAGACATACCTTCAACCATACCTTTACCATGTAGTGTTCGAAGGCCCTTTTCTCCAATATGCCCCAATCTTTGATGCCACAACATGGTCTTCTTTTCAGGGACAATTTTGGTCTTGTCTCCTTCATTTCTCTTCTTAGGGACAACAAAATTGTTACACCCACTATTATAAGTGCTTCCCAACAACTTGTACAGAGTTCCACACCAAACTCCCCTCATCAACACCATTTCCCCCTATACCATCTTGCAAGTTCTCTTTCCCAATATAGTATCCACTCCTGCATCATCCAACTTGCTTACTGATATTAGGCTCTTGGCTAGTTTTGGAATGTGCAGAACCCCGGGGAGATTTCTAATCCTTCCATATTTTAGCAGCAACTTAACCCTTCCACATCCCATGATTTTGGTTGTTGAGTCATCTCCTAGGAATACATCACCACCATCGTATTTTTCATATTCACAGAACCACTCCCTGTGAGGAGTCATATGGTATGACACACCTGAGTCGATCAACCATACATCATGGTCTGCATGTGTACCTATAGATTCCAGGTAAACATCACCTCCTTCTTCAGTGGAGGTTTTAGCCTCTATGGAAGAGGTACTATCAGATCCCTTTGGTTTATCAACCTTCTTAGACTTGCAATATTTCTTATAATTCCATTTTTTACCACACTTCCAACATTTCCTCAAATATTTTCTAGGAGACCTAGATCTACCTGTAGATTTAGATCTCCCCCCCGAAGACTTACTAGGATTCATGTCTTGAGTACGACCTCCTACAAATAAATCATTTGTTCTATGACCATCCATGCTTTTCTGCCTCATCTCTTCAGATAACAAGGATGCAACTACATCCTCAGACTTCATTGTAGATTGAGTGGTACTACCAATTTCTACAACCAGATTATCCCAAGAGTCTGGCAAAGAACATAACAAAGTAATACACTTATATTCTTCTGCAAACATAATATTAACATAGACAAGTTGACTTACCAGAGTATTAAAGGCATTTAAATGTTCTGTCACAGAATCTCCATCTTCCATCCTAAGATCAGGGATGATTTTAGGGGCTAAATTTAGCTCATGGGCTAGTTTTCCATGGTTTTCCCAAAAACAATATTTGCTCTTCTAAAAATGATTCTCCCAAATTCTATAGGATAAAATTATTTTACCTTAAAAATCGCCAAAATTTTATACAAACTATATAAAATCCTTAGAAATTTGAATATTTTTATAAAAATATCGCAAACATTTCATAGTTGGCATATGAAAGATTAGTAAGATTCACCAAGGTTTCTACATTTTAAAATAAACTTTCATCCTTAAGATCACCCCTGACTAAGATGATATATCTTCTTTCGAAGAAACAACTTGTTTACTAGGGACTTTGATTGATACAAATTCCCTAACTTATCCCATAGTTCCTTGGTTGTAGATTCTCCCAATACATTCAACAACACTGAATATGTTAGGCAGAGTCGAATAATACTCCTTTCTCTTCTGTCCAACTTCTCCCAATCTTCCTTCGACATACCAGTAGGTGGTGCACTAGTAGTTTTTGTACTAGTAGGTTGTGTACCAGTCGACTGTGTGCCAGTAAGTTGCATACCAGTAGGCTGCGTACCAGTAGGCTTTATACCTGGATCCACAACGATCCATTGTTCTTTGTCTACAAGAAGGTCCTCCATCTTAATCTTCCATAGCTCAAAGTTTTTAGCGCTGAACTTCTCTATCTCGATTCTAGAAGAGTTTGCCATTCCTCTTTCTACACTAGAATAACCATTGCAAAAGCTCCCACTAAACCCAGGTTTATCATAAACCCAAGATAAACTTGATCTATCAAGACCAAGACAAACCCTCAGCAACAAAGGCATCCCTCTGAAGCTAAAAATGAGCTATGATACCACATGTAAGTTTTAAACCTATGAATTAAAGAAATGCATATAGATTCTTAAGAAAACCTAAAATTAATCAATGGCTCATACACATAGTACACAAAGATTTATACCGGAAACCCTTAACCGGGATAAAACCTTTCTACTCTTCATTTTATTAATTTCACCATTTACCATACAATATATATAATGTTTTTAGGTATTTTGTAGCTACCAAAACCCTAATATCTTAATCCGATATTAAGGGATTAATCCGAGATCGTCAGACGCAGTTGTCAAATTTGGTGCGCCTACACACACACATGCAAAGAATATAACACATACAAAACATATAGGCCAAGTTTCTATATCAAAAAGGGATCTTGGTGATGAGTCTTTAGGGTTTATTGAGGTTTCTAAAGTCTTGAGTGACCTGCAAAGAGATACTACATGCTCGAGACTCAAGGAAAACCAAGTATACAATGCAATATATTGAGTGGACAAGAAAGTTAATATTGTTGTCCCTAATTGAAGTAGTTAGTAATAGTATATATCAGCAATGAAATGGCACAATAAGCTGCTAAACAAGTGCTAGAAATCAAGTAAGCAATGCAAGAGATCAACTAACTAAACACTAGTGAAACTCAAGATTCAAAGACCAAGATACTAGAATAAACGGTAAGGTTGTTGTAAACAATTTCTGCAGCAATATAAATCAGCCTTATGGTTGTAACAAACAAGTTATTACAGCAAGATATTCAACTGTCAAAACTTTCCAAAAATCCACCAAAAGATGCGCTATGATTACTAGGTTATATGGGAAAAATCTTAGCAATTTTCAGCGGTTGAGTTAAGAGTTATTTAAGAAAGTTAGATTAGGGTTTCTGCAAACCTAATGGCTGAAGATGAAATTTTGTAACAGCAGAAAGAAATAACCCTTTAGAGGGGATGCCCTAGTGGTTGAGAGGTTCTCTAGGCACAAGGAACACAACCCAGATTCCAAAACGTTAATACGGAAAAAAAAATCACGTTTTCCAATGCACTATTTTATTTATCCAATGCAAAAATATTCAGATTAGTGCCTTTAAAATTGGGTGAATGGGGTCTTGTATTAAAGCGTTGGATCAACAAATACCTGAGGGGTGTAATCCCTTTTACTCCCTAGGGTATGCCAATCAAACTTAGGGTAAATCTAAGAGTGTATACATGCTTGTATTCCTCCTAGCATCCCTTGCAAAATAACTTGTAAACTTTAGCAAATTAGACGAAGCTTAATAATTAGCAATTGTAACCAAGAAAGAGCAAGAAAAATTAGCAATGCATATTTTTCCTTACCAATTCTAAGAGAGAGAGAGAGAGAGAGATATCAAACCCTAGTTTCACCAAGCAAATTCACCATAAGAATCAAGAGAACACTCATCCAAGAGTTGTGCATCACTCATCCTCATCCATTCACCAAAACATAGCACCATAAACAATTTTCACAAGAGAGAAACGCCATAATGCCCAAGAATAGTGAACATTTCAGCCAAGTACTTCTTGCAATGGAAGAGTTATGCTATCAAATGAGATTCACATGATCTCTATTTATACAAAATTCTTAAAAAATAATATAAGGGGTAAACAACCCTTATAAGGGTAAAACGTAATATAAGGGGTAAACAACCCTTATATTACCCATTGCATCAACTAATAATATTCAATTTTCACTTTAACACAATAGAAACCCTAAAAATGAGATGATGTCACCCCTTTAGGGGATGTTTTGACCACTTGAAAAAGTCATTGGAGAGGAAAATGGAGGTCGTTGGGGCTCCTTGAGCCTATTCATCATATGCTAGGTTAAATCCACATCTCCTCCAATCCAAATATGCCAAGTGTCAATGTGAAATGGCTCCATCACCACCAAACCCCCTCAAGCATGATGTCAAGCCTCAAAAGGTGACGTTTTGCCTCATTTAGGCAAGCCATTTGGGTAATAGGGTCTGGGTAAGATTTTTCATGATGCCATGTAAGCCTCCAAAGGAATGTCTCTATGATTCTATGTGCGGGCCTACAACATCATATTAGAATTAAAGAGATGTGCTCATGTTTCCATAGACAATATAACAATATTGTCACCCAGCCGTAGGAATGCAGCCACCCCCGGGCACCTTTAACCTTGATAGACATAACAATTCTGGAAGCAGATATTAAAATCAATATCCAACCAATGTAGTGTATCTCTCTCCAAGGCTATCATACCAAACAGAAAGTCCAAACCATAACCAAAGACCAAAATCTTGGTTGCAGAATTTGCAACTACACTTCCTCTCCAAACTTGTGCACCACTAGTCTTTATGCAGTTGTGAGAGTGTGAATGAAAAATGAGATCTAGCACCCTCTTATTGATAGTGCTCTTTGTCACTTGTCCAGGTCAATTTATTCTTTTATAGGTTAACACTTAAATATTAATTCTTTTATTGAGCTAACATGTCTTCTAGGGTTTCTACACATCTGTTTAGGGTTTCTCTTGCTTCTCAGAATATTCTAGTCTCATCAAAGGTTACACATAGAGTTTAATACCTCCCGCAACTACCATAATATCAACACTCCCTCCTAACTAAGGAGGTATTAAGGGAAATGGTATTGAGCACAAACATACCATTCGATCAGTAACATCATTGATCCAAATGGATCTTGAAAGGCTCAAAAATCAAATTTCTCAAATGCTCAAGAAAACTACATGATAGAGAATTCCTCGCCATAAGATTTCTGGTAGTGCAAACGGATCGAAAAACGGAGTCTGTATGAAAAATTTATCGCAATCTAAAGTTTGGGTCAAATAGGTAAAAAGTCAACTGGTCAAATGACACATGGCACCTCCTCGATATGACACGTGGCAGTGGCAGATGTTGAAACATAGTACTTCCTCGAGATGACACGTGGTAGTGTCATATGTTGACACATGGTAGACACGTGGCAGATCAAGTTTAAAAATTTGTCTATATGTCTACCGGTAGTTTCGAAACCAAGGCCTCTTCAAGCACCAACAACTACAACCAAATGCGCTAACCACTATGGCATCGTGTGACTTGATCAACAACTATGGCATATTTTTATTTATTATTGGTGATAATATGGTTATAAAACCATATTAAATGGTGCACCATATTAAAAGTTATTTTCCACGTCACATAGTCCACGCATCAAGTGGATATTGGTTACAGAAACCCACTAAACCCGAATGACTCCACTGTCGTCCATTTAGACATGAATAGACATGTAGTACATTGTGGAGGTTGGTATCGTCAACCCACGAAAATCGACTAGCACCATTTGTCGGCCAATAAGACATGCATTATTATTATTCCATTGGTTGATCATGAAAATGTCGAAAGCGATCTGGATCCCAGTGTTCGGTGTAGATTTTGCGGTACATTTCAGGATCTTCATTGTTATCTTCATCTTGTTGTAAGACATACCATGTCCTGATAACCCATGGATGCCTTTCTCTGATAAAAAACATCTTGTAATCACTTTCAGAAATCTATTTGAGATTGTAAACAGTATCTGGGAAATTTATGTGAGGAAATAGAAACATTCTTGCGGTGTAGATGACATATGGATGCATAGCACTTGGGTTTAATCCAAATTTTTTCCACCATTCTAAGAGCCAGTCTAGTTCAGGAGGTGAGACAAATTGAACAGAGAACTTGATCATGCAATAATAATATCTATACTTGTCTGTCCATAAACAAATATTATCCCACATTGCTTTATATTGAAAATAATTAATTTCAAATAATCTTTCATTTGGGTCTTGATGTGGCCATGACTGTAAATCTCTCATCCTGTTGATTTGAAAACCATTCCATGCTGGAGTCTGGTTCCATGTTTGAATTTGTTTACAAAACTAGTTTCTGTTTGCAGATCTGATTCTGGTTGGATCTCCCATTTCTACCAGCTTTTGTCTGGATGCAATAGTATATGCTTGATACATATGGCCTATCACATGTTATGGTGGAATAACATGAATGTTGGTATTTCTTGAAAAGCCTGGTAAAACAAACTCTACTCCTTCAGACCATCTCAACTGCCATTGAGGCACCCAATTTTCACAATATGTTTCCCAGCTTGCATTATCATCCAGGTATTCAGTGGTTGGAACATTTCTATAGTCATCCCAAGTATTTATTATTATCATACTCTTTGAACAGTAAGCGCCTTGAGCATGTGATTTAGAAATAAAGGCCAAGATTTTCTTCTTTGGTGGATGGCCATTAATACTTTGTAAGGTGATAAAATATCCAGGATCACCTTTGGAATTTTTGCAAGATCCATGTGGTTCTACTACAGATAGGAAAGGAGTTCCTAGGATGTAGTCTATTGGTAATTATGCTAACAAGAATTTCATCCTTAGTGCATATTCATCAAACAATAGAATTCCTTTGGAAATTCTGAAATCCATGTCTGTAGATATATTCCCCAGACCTATAGTAGAGTAGCTACTAGGAAACCAGTGTTTATGAGGAATTAAATCTTTGTGCACTAAATTCATATCTGAGCCTATATCTAATAGTGCATTTAAATGAAAGATTTTAGAATTTATTTCTAGCTTTATCTTTACCTGATACTTATGAAATCGAATGGGCAAGATCTTCATTGCCGTTAACCCTTGGAGTTGAGCTGAAGACTTTGGATTTTCAAAAGGTGCATCCTCCAAAGGTGGAGGTTTGGAATCTAACTCATCTTGGATTTGTTGAATTTCTTGCTTGGCCCAAGAGTCTATTTTGAAACTGCATTCAGACTCTTCTTCCATTTTTCTAAGTTTTTCTCTTAATTCAGTAACTTCTTTTCTTAGAAGAATCATTTCTTTAGCCAAATCTGTTACTGAAGTATTCTGCAGCTTTGCTTCTTTATTATATTTGATAAAAGTCTTTGTATTTCTATCAAAAGAAGCTTCTATGAACAAGGGTTCTCTTTTTGGAGATTCACCATATTTAGATCTTTGTTTTGTTTTAATGGATTTCAAAAATGTTTCAAGAAGCGAATTCTTCATATCGCCTTCTGGTAAGGCCTTGATTTGTGCAAGCATGTGTGCTTCTTGATCTCCAACATTGTTGAACATACAAATTTTTATTTTTCTTCCTAGGTTAATTTCTGGTTCAGAATCGGTCTCAGAACTTTCTGAATTTTCCTCACAAGAGCAGAAATTTGGATTCTTACATTTGCAATTTTGATTTATAAAAACTTCTTCTTCTTCCTCTTCTTCAGAATCATAGTCAAATCTTGAAGTACTAGAGGATTCTGAACAACACCCTTGTTGTAATAGGTGTACCTTTTCTCTTTTTGGGAAGGGGTTATGTGGGAATTGATTTGTTTCATGACTATTTGCCCCACATCTATTGCAATGCAATCTTAAAGCCAACTGTTTGTTTGCTTGTGCTTCTTTGGCTTTATGTTCAGAATATTTTCCTTTTGACATCCTTGATGCCTTATTTTCTAGACATTTATGTGCAATGTGTCAAGTCTTTCCATAGATCCAACACTATACTTGTTGTTTGGCCTGATGGGAATGAGATTTTAATTTAATATCCTCAGGCTCATAATAATGTGTTCTAGGTTTGTATCTGTATTTGTACTTTTCTTTTTTCTTTTCTTTGAATTATTTTTTCTTTTTTCTTTTTCTTCTTATAGGGTCTGTAATATATAGACCATACTTTTCACAGATAGACTTTTGATTAGGAAAATGAGATAGCTTATATACAGAGTTGTGAACTTTCATATTTACACACAACCCAATTAAGGATTTAGTAATGAGAGAATAAATCTCTCCCCGTGTGTACATCTCATAAGGAAGTTTGAAAACTTCTTGCATCTTCAAATACTCAACAAATTTACTAGGTATGGCTGCCAAGTAAACTTGTTTCCAAAGGAGGTTCTGGCTATCTTGAACCTCAAAAATTCTTTGGGTCTAATCCTTATGAAATTCTTCATATTCAGAAATCTTCCTGCACTTCATATTCATAAGGATTAATTCATGCTTATCTGCCAACTCAAATTCAATACCACACCAATGTTCAAGAATTGCAATGGTTAAGGCTCCTATCATGTTATTGTGAGGAGTCCCATCAATGTGGTAGACTATGTCTCCCTATTCATCTCTTAGAACTTCTGCCTCCATCTTGGCAATCATAATTGGAGAAGAGATTACTTCCCACCATTTGCTCAGAGTACCTGTAAATCACTGGATGATTGACTTACATGCTTCGATTTCTGATTTCCCTTTCATACACATGACCTTGCTTGAAACATACATTCGATCAATCATCTGTCTAATTTATCCAATAGACAAACTGTCAATGTTCCATTCTTGGAACCAGTCTTCAGCAAATGTTTGGCTCTCAGGGAGTTTCCCTTTTCCCAATAAGTCTGGTGCTAGAGGTCTTCTTGTATGGTGAGGGAGATTCTCATAAGCAGGTTGTTGGATGGATACTAGTGAAATATTTTCTCTTGATGATGATTCTGGAGTATCCTTTCCAGGAGGGAAGTGATGAGGAAATTTCTTTTCTATTTTTGTCTCGGAAGGCTTATATACAGGAGACAAAATTGATATTGGATGGTTTGGGAGGATGTAAGGATCAGGGACACTATCCTTTTGTTTGATTTCTAATAATGACTTTCCCATATTAGAGAAATCTTCTCCTAGTCCTTCCATTAATTCCTCATGGTTTCTTTTGGACTCTCTAGATTTAGAAGATATTTCTATTAGAGCAGTGTCCATTTTATCTTTGACATCTGTGACTTTGTCTTATATTTAATTGACAGAGTGGACTACAGTATTTGTGGAGACTTGTAAATCTCTGATTTTTTCTTTTCTGGCATAATCATTTGTCACAAATGTGTGAGTGGCCATGCCTCTCAAAGATGTGTTTGTCCAGTTTATTTGTTCTGCTAGAGACTGGACTCTTTTATCAATACCTGAAAGTTGGGTAGCTTCATCAGAAAGCAGTAAGGGATTGCTTTCACTTGTCTGTTGTTGTCTTATAGGACAATGCCCTTGAATGGAGGAAAATTCAAACTTGATTCCACTGTCTGTCCTTCTAGACTTTTCCATTTGTGTTTTGGAGGTGTTTCCGAAACTCCTTCCATCATATGAACTTCAACCTTTTGACTTAATTTCTTCCATTCATAGAAAGAAATCCATATTTTATTGTCAGATACATAGGTTTGCCATTTCTGAGATAATTCTCTTTTCTCTTTGTCTAACGTGGCTGAGTTGAAATCATTTGTATCAGGATTTGTGAAAAAATCCCAATTTAACATCTTTTTGATCCAAGATTCTTCTATGGATCCCTTGGGACATCCTTTCATAATAGAATGGAATTTGTGTATTTCATCTATGGATGGTCTTTGCAGATCTTCAGGTAAAGGGTTAGAAAACCTGCAATCATGAATGACCTAATCACATTGTTCAATATATCTCAGCCCATATTTAGGTGTTCCAGGGGGTCTCATTCTTTTGTAGATATCTTGTATTCTTGGATCTAGAGTCTCTATTGTAGGCATATAGTGAATCATTAAACAATGTTGAGACTCGGAAGTAGATACAGAACTTTCAACAGTATTATTTACAGATCTATAACATTTTGACGAATCCATTTATTGTTGTAGTAGAGATTACTATAACTGCACAGAAAAGCGGGGCATTTAATCTTAGTCCTCTGCTCCGGAGAGAGAAAATTTCAAATAGGCTCCTGGCCGACTGCTCAGGCAGAAACTAGTAACTCTTTCAGGAAGTTGTAGAAGTGGAAACCTTGTCTTTCAAAGGCCTGAGACTTCTGATACGGCTTCAGAGTGAGTCACAAGAGTGTAAACCTTGTCTTTCAAAGGCCCATGACTCTTGATATGGCTCTGGATTCCTTTTAATAACACACATCAGTGTTAAAATAGACTTAACAGAGCGAGAGGTCTGTTATCATACCCGGTGTGAAAATGGCTTCATGGATCTAATACCATTTTTAAAGTCAGGGGCTTCCTCCTTCAGAGAATGAAGCTTGAATATTGTTTTTCTTGTGTGTCTATCTCCTTCTGCTACTTGAACTTCTGTTTCTTGCTACTCTCTGTAGAACCAATCCATCTCTCCTAGAAAATCCCAAGAAGATCCTTATGCGAACCCCATCTCTAGCCTTATGTGAACCATCCAGTAACTCCCAGCGAACCTTCAGACATCCCAACACCTACAACTGCCCTTAGCGGCCTCCTTGCCTAGTGGGACTTACTACCGGTGCTATTCAGGACCTAAGAGAACCTCAGCACAACTACCTTCCGAGAACCTTATCTCCAGGGTGAGAGAACTTTATCTATCTTCTCAAGAGAACTTCGGCACAGAATCGTTCAAGGAACACAGATTGCAATTACAGGCAAGTAGAAATGAGAATCATAACATACACACAATTCAGAGACAATATTCATAGAACATAATATGCTTGCGGAAGTATTTATATTAAAATAGAGAGCTTGAAGCTCTGATGCCAGGGTATACAATAATGAGTAGGATGCTCAGAGCAGAATGCTCTTACTCGCTCACACAACACACTTACAGACTTATGCAGAATTGCATACACACAGAATGACTCAAAAGCTCAGACAGAAGGGAGATTTAGAAAGACTCGGACTGACTAGCTTACTTGAACTCTAAAACAAAACTCCTCCTAGAGAATGAGCTCCTCATCTCCTTATATACAAATTTGTGGAGAAGGGAATCATTTTGATGACATGACTTTGGACCCTACATGTTTTCCACTCAATCTGCTTTATGGATTTGGTGGTAGCAATCGTGTAAGATCCTTCCATGAAGCCATGAAGCCATGAAGCCATGACTTTAAAATGTTAACAAAGCCATGACGCCATTTTCGCTCCGGGTATGATAATAGACCTCTCGCTCTGTTAAGTCTATTTTAGCACCGTTGTGTGTTATTAAAAGGAATCCAGAGCCGTATCAAGAGTCACGGGCCTTTGAAAGACAAGGATTTCACTCTTGCGACTCACTCTAAATTTGTATCAGAAGTCTCGGGCCTTTGAAAGACAAGGTTTCCACTTCTGCGACTTCCTGAAAGAGTTACTAGTTTCTGCCTGAGTAGTCGGCCATGAGCCTATCTGAAATCTTCTCTCTCCAGAGCAGAGGACTAAGATTAAACGCCATGCTTTTTTGTGCAGTTATAGTAATCTCTACTACAACAATAAATGGATTCTTTAGTTTCTTTCCGTGAATTACAAAATGTTGAAGATCACAGTAATTCTAGAAGAGAATCTATTAGTAGTTTAGAATCTATGTTTGCAAATAACAGATTGCATAGTCTGAATTATGCCAGTATTGAAGAAGTTGAAAATCAGCCTCAAGCTGCTTGGAAATTACTTGTTATTTCTCCCATCCAATTATATAAATATCTAAACATGTTTCACCTTAAGGTTGTCTCGAGACTTATAGTAAAAGAATCAGTCAGTAGAATACAGTAAAATAGTGATGTCAGTCAAACTATTTCCCTGATAAATGTCAAAGAAGTCCAGAATGAAGTTAAAAAACATGGAACAAACTATGTACATTTTGGATGTATCAGAGTTGGAGTTAGCCCCTTAGTCCACAAATGCATTAATGCCTATGCTCTATGTACAGTCAGAGACATGACACACAACAAATTTACTGATTCTTTAATAGGAGGGATTGTAGCCCCTCTCTCTAATGGTCTTATTTACTTTGATTGTTTTCCAAACTTCTCTGTATATACTTTTTATGAGAATCTTGGGGATATACTAAAACTATAGATCAGAACTACTAGGTTTGATATGTGCCAGACTAGAAAAAATATATCAATACAAACTAGGGGATGTTTTAGGCATACAAATACCCTATATCCCACAATCCTACATACCCCTAGTCAGACTTCACAATCTAGTACTCTAGTCATGAAAGACCCCCTAAACCAAAAAATGGAACATCAAACCATAAGATGGGAAAACCTTTCTTTCCCCATAGATTGGGTCATAGACACACCAAAAGTTCCTATCCCTAGATCCATTACCTCAGCCCAAATAAAAGAATCTACATCTTCTGCAGTCATAGCTTTTCCACAAAAATTTCTTTCAAGAAACAACTCTTCAGTATCTTCTTCATCATCCACCTCATCTTTATGTTTGCATCCCTCACTCCATTCCTTAGCAAATTCAATTGGTCATGTTCCTTTTGCAGTACAATGCCTAGATTGTGGAAAATTAGTTACTCTATCTACTCTTTCTGCATTCAAAGAGGACGATCAATTACAGTTTAAACATGTTAACAACAACCCATGAACAAACCTTCCACCCCCACATTCTACTACAAAAGAACCCTTCTCACATCCACAATGTTCTGACTTTCCTTTTCCCCATGAACCACATATTCTTGTTGTACAGACATATACTTGTACAGAAATTGATAGAATATGCCAAAATGGTATCCCAGAAGATCTTAAGATACCCTCTGCTCCTGAAATCAGAAAATTCCTCTCTTTAATCAAGGGTTGTCACAAAAATAGAGTAAAGTCAGAATGGATGAAAGATATGTTAAATTGGGATCTCTTTACTCATCCAAGAGTAGAAGCCTTTGCTGAAAGCAGCTCAACTGAAGAAAAGATAAATCTATCCAAAGAATGGAAAAATTATATGGATAAAGAAGATATGTTTATCTCCTTCTATGAATGGAAGAATCAAAGAACAATTTTTCCAAAAATTCTTCAAAAGAAGGTCTTAATGCCACAAACAACAAAACTTGTTTGTTGTTCTGTCCAGAAACTTTCCATCCCAGACCTAGGAAAGGAGATTAGTAGACTTAAAAAGTTTATCAAAGAAAAAGATGAACAAGTCTTGCAGATCCAACACCAAAAATTTCATATCTTTATTGATCTGAAAATTCAAGGAATACCTTTCCATTTGAAAACATTGTTGGATACAAGATCTGATCTCAATCTTTTAAATAAAGACATTATTCCTGTAACTTTGTGGCAGAAGACTCAAGCGAGTGCGGTTGGACTTGGAAATATCCCAACAGAAATCTCCTTCCAGGTCCCTGAAGCTACCCTTTGTTTCAAAAATTATTGCCTCCATCTAAAATTTCTACTAGCATATATATCGATAGCCTGCATTCTAGGAACACCATTCCTTGCGGCTGTTGAACCTCATGGATCTACTATGCTAGCAGATAACAGGCCTAGTTATTTTATCATCATCCCTTCTGGAAACAAAAAAGTTATCATAGAACTGTCTTTTGTTTCTACTCCCGGAACTTCTGATATGGTACAAACCATAAAGAATAAAATCTTCAAGATTGAAGAATTAAAGGAATATCAAACTGGGATTAGGATAAAAGAACAACTGGGCAAAGATGCAATACAGGAAAAAATTATTCTGCTAAAGCAAGAATTTATTGACTCAGTCTGCTCAGAAAATCCTACAGCTTTCTGGAAGCAAAAGAAACATGAAGTTTCCCTTCCATACAAATAAGACTATCAAGGGAAACCATGCAGAAGCAGATCCATTCTCATGAATGTTGAATATCAAAAATTGTGCACAGAAGAGATAAAGGGTCTCCTCAAAAAAAAATTGATCAGAGAATCTACTAGTCCTTGGAATTGATATGGGTTTTATGTGAATAAACATTCTGATCAAGTAAGAGGCATTCCTATATTAGTTGTAAATTACAAGCCTTTGAACAAATTCTTGGCCGATGACACATACCCCATCCCCAACAAAACTAATTTGGTTACAAGAATTGTTGGTGCAAAGATATTCTCAAAATTTGATTTAAAATTAGGCTTTTGGAAAGTAGCTATTAAAGAAGAAGACAAATTCAAAACAACCTTCAATGTTCCAGCAGGACACTATGAATGGAATGTCATGCCATTTGGCTTAAAGAATGCACCATCCAAGTTTCAAAGGGTGATGGATGATACTTTAAAGCCATACTTTAACTGGATTATTGTATATATTAATGATATACTCATATTTTCATCCTCTGTAGACCAACATTTTAAACATCTAAAAAAATTCTTACAGATAGTCAAGCAAGCAGGCCTAGTATTTTCAAAAAAAAAAGCTTGAACTATTCAAAACAGAGATTAAATATCTAGGTCATACAATAAAAAATGGGGAACTTAATCTACAAACACATGCTGTTGAATTTGCTGATAAGTTTCTTGATAAGATAACCGATAAAACTTAGTTACAAAGGTTCTTGGGCAGCCTAAACTACATCATTCATTTTTATAAAGGTTGTGCCCAAGATAGAAAAATATTAAATGACAGGTTGAAAACGGATCCAAGTCCTTGGACAGAAGCACATTCTCAGGCAGTAAGAAATATAAAAGCCAAGGCCAAAAATATTCCTATACTGTACATTTATGATGATGATCTTCCCAAAATAGTTGAAACAAATGCTAGTAACATTGGTTGGGGAGCAGTTCTTAAACAGGTCATAAATGAAGGAAATAAGAAAAAAGAAGAAATTATTCAGTTTTCTTCTGGTCTCTGGCAAGCAGCAGAAAAAAATTATTTAGCTTTAGACAAAGAAATTAAAGCAGCATTAAATGCTATCCAGAAATTTGAAATTTATCTCATTTACAAAAAGTTTCTTTTAAGAAATGATGCTGCTGCTATGAATAAGGTCTTGAATAAAGACATAAAATCTCCTAGTGACACTAAATTTGCTAGATGCCAAGCTTTGTTCAACAATTTTGATTTCTCTGTTGAACATATTAAAGGTACTAATAATTCTATTCCGGACTTTTTAAGCAGAGAACATCTACAGAACCTCTGCTTAATAATCTATGTACAGCGTAGGAATGGTACATAAATACTGGTTAATATTCCTGACTCTTTAAACTGGGAAACTTATGAGTCTGAATGGAGACCTCACTGGGAACTCAGAAGTACAAAAATTCTATCTCAAACAACTCATCTTGCATATTCAAATTTAGTACCAGAGGTAAGGGGAAGAAGAATTCCAAATGTACTAGCCCCTATAATTGCTAGAGCCACTGAAAAGGCAGTAGAAGCACAAGAAGTTCTAACATATACATTCCATGATATTGATCTCATCTGGGATATTAGGGACAATATGGGTAATAATCAACAATATTTCTACCTAAATAGACCAAGATTATTATACCATTGGCCTGAAAGAAATCCAAACATAAATTTCCCAGAAATGGATTTCAATTATCCATCTTATAAAGAGTTGTGGTGGAATTTTATTTAGCAAGAAGAGTTTCTCACTTTGGTAAAATTCGGGAATGTCAATATAGCCATTTCGGGAAGAACACCTCTTTGGCTTGCATACTGGTGGAAAGATTTTGGTTTAAACAAAGGAGCAATTGATCCAAGAATTCTAAATTCCATATCTCCTTTACAATCAATCCATGATCTTTTTGAAATTGGACCAAACGAAGGAGAACTATTATGCCTTTTTATATTAAATCATTTCCAATGGGCAGTAAAGGTAAAAACCATTGTTCAAATTCTGAATGGCCAACCATTCATTGCAAGAAAGATATATACCAAATCATGGGATACGTTAAATTATCCTCAAAGATTCTCAACCTCCCTTCCATACAAAGAAGACTATCAAGGGAAACCATGCAGAAGCAGAGCCATTCCCATGAATGTTGAATATCAAAAATTGTGTACAGAAGAGATAAAGGGTCTCCTCAAAAAAGAAATGATCAGAGAATCTACTAGTCCTTGGAATTGCTATGGGTTTTATGTGAATAAACATTCTAAGCAAGTAAGAGGCATTCCTAGACTAGTTGTAAATTACAAGCCTTTGAACAAAGTCTTGGTCGATGACACATACCCCATCCCCAACAAAACCAGTTTGGTTACAAGAATTGTTGGTGCAAAGATATTCTCAAAATTTGATTTAAAGTCGGGCTTTTGGCAAGTAGCTATTAAAGAAGAAGACAAATTTAAAACAACCTTCAATGTTCCAGCAGGACACTATGAATGGAACGTCATGTCATTTGGCTTAAAGAATCCACCATCCAAGTTTCAAAGGGTGATGGATGATACTTTAAAGCCATACTTTGACTGGCTTATTGTATATATTGATGATATACTTGTGTTTTCATCCTCTGTAGACCAACATTTTAAGCATCTAAAGAAATTCTTACAGATAGTCAAGCAAGCAAGCCTAGTATTTTCAAAGAAAAAGCTTGAACTATTCAAAACAGAGATTAAATATCTAGGCCATACAATAAAAAATGGGGAACTTACTCTACAAACACATGCTGTTGAATTTGTTGATAAGTTTCCTGACAAGATAACTGATAAAACTCAGTTACAAAGGTTCTTGGGTAGCCTAAACTACATCAGTCATTTTTATAAAGGATGTGCCCAAGATAGGAAAATATTAAATGACAGGTTCAAAAAGGATCCAAGTCCTTGGACAGAAGCACATTCTCAGGCAGTGAGAAATATAAAAGCCAAGGCCAAAAATCTTCCTATACTATACATTTATAATGATGATCTTCCCAAAATAGTAGAAACAGATGCTAGTAACATTGGGTGGGGAGCAGTCCTTAAACAGGTCAGAAATGAAGGAAATAAGAAAAAAGAAGAGATTATTCAGTTTACTTCTGGTCTCTGGTAGGCAGCAGAAAAAAACTATTCAACTTTAGACAAAGAAATTAAAGCAGCATTAAATGCTATCCAAAAATTTGAAATTTATCTTATTTACAAAAAGTTTATTTTAAGAATTGATGTTGTTGCTATGAATAAGGTTTTAAATAAAGACATAAAATCTCCTGGTGACACTAAATTCGCTAGATGGCAAGCTTTGTTCAGCAATTTTGATTTCTCTATTGAACATATTAAAGGAACTAATAATTCTATTCCAGACTTTTTAAGTAGAGAACATCTACAGAACTTTTGCCTAATCATCTCTGTACAGCTCAGGAATGGTACAGAAATACTGGTTAATATTCCTGACTCTTTAAATTGGGAAACTTATGAGTCTGAATGGAGACCTCACTGGGAACTTAGAAGTACAAAAATTCTATCCCAAATAACTCAGTTTGCATATTCAAATCTAGTACCACAGGTAAGAGGAAGAAGAATTCCAAATGTGCTAGCCCCTATAATTGCTAGAGCCATTGAAAAGGCAATTGAAGCACAATAAGCTCTAAAATATACATTCCATGATATTGATCTCATCTGGGATATTAGGAACAACATGGGTAATAATCAGCAGTATTTATGCCTAAATAGACCAAGATTATTATACCATTGACCTGAAAGAAATCCAAACATAAATTTCCCAGAAACAGATTTCAATTATCCATCTTATAAAGCATTGTGGTGGAATTTTATCTAGCAAGAAGAGTTTCTCACTTTGGTAAAATTTGGAAATGTCAATACAGCCACTTCGGGAAGACCACCTCTTTGGCTTGCAGACTGGTGGAAAGGTTTTGGTTTAAACAAAGGAGCAATTGATCCAAGAATTCTAAATTCCATATCTCCTTTACAATCAACCCATAATCTTTTTGAATATGGACCAAATGAGGGAGAACTATTATGCCTTTTTATATTAAATCATTTCCAATACCAAATGAGGGAGAACTATTATGCCTTTTTATATTAAATCATTTCCAATGGGCAGTAAAGGTAAAAACCATTGTTCAAATTCTGAATGGCCAACCATTCATTGCAAGAAAGATATATACCAAATCTTGGGATATGATAAATTACCCTCAAAGATTTTTAGTCCATATTGAAAATGATTAAAGATTGACAAGTAGTATGTGTCGGTTTCCGTGAGTTGACGATACCAACCTCCACAGTGTAATCCATGTCTATTCATGTCTAAATGGCCGACAGTGGTGTCATTCGGGTTTAGTGGGTTGCCGTAACCAATATCCACTTTGTAATAATTCAAATTCTGAATGGCCAACCATTCATTGCAAGAAAGATATATACCAAATATTGGGATACGATAAATTACCCTCAAAGATTTTCAACTCATGTTGAAAATGATTAAAGACTGACAAGTAGTATCTATCGGTTTCTGTGGGTTGACGATACCAATCTCCACAGTTTAATCCATGTCTATTCATGTATAAATGGCCGACAGTGGTGTCACTCGGGTTTAGTGGGTTGTCGTAACCAATATCCACTCTGTAATAATGAGTACCTTGGTGTAATAATAAGTATCTTGGAAACTTGGAGCACTTCTCCAACTTCTGGCGTGGTTTGACCTGCATTTCCAAGATTCTTCTATACATGTCATCTTATGTTTGTATTCTGGTCGGGGAATCTTGCACGACCACCCTGTCAGATCTACTATTGAATCTACTTTTCTTAGTGGAGAATAAAGGTTTTGATCAGATCTACTATTGAATCTACTTTTCTTAGTGGAGAATAAAGGTTTTGATTTGATCGGAAGAATGTTACACGATTTCTACTGCCAAATCCATAAAGCAGATTGAGTGGAAAACATGTAGGGACCGAAGTCATGTCATCAAAATGATTCCCTTCTCCACAAATTTGTATATAAGGAGATGAGGAGATCATTCTCGGAGAGGATTTTGTTTTTAGAGTTCAAGTAAGCTAGTTAGTCCGAGTCTTTCTAAATCTCCCTTATGTCCAAGCTTTTGAGTCATTCTGTGTGTGTGCAATTATGCATAAGTTTGTAAGTGTGTTGTGTGAGCGAGTAAGAGAAATCTGCTTTGATCATCCTACTCATTATTGTATACCCTGGCATCAGAGCTTCAAGCTCTCTGTTTTAATATAAAGACTTTTGCAAGTGTATTATGTTCTCTGAATATTGTCTCTGAATTGTGCGTATGTTATGATTCTTGTTTCTACTTTCCTGTAATTGCAATCTGTGTTCCTTGAATGATTTTGTGTCGAAGTTCTCTCGAGAAGATAGATAAATTTCTCTCACCCTGGAGATAAGGTTCTTGGAAGGTAGTTGTGCCGAGGTTCTCTTAGGTCCTAAATATCACCGGTAGTAAGTCTCACTAGGAAAGGAGGCCGCTAAGGGTAGTTGTAGGTGTTGGGTTGTCTAAAGGTTCGCTAGGAGTTACTGGATGGTTCACATAAGGCCAGAGATGGGGTTTGCATAAGGATCTGCTTGGGGTTCATTAGGAGAGTTGGATTGGTTCTATAGAGAGTAGCAAGAAATAGAAGGTCAAGTAGTAGAAGGAGACAGACACACAAGACAAACAATCTTCAAGTTTCATTCTCCGACAGAGGAAGCCCCTGACTTTAAAATGGATGATAACAGACCTCTCGCTCTGTTAATTCTATTTTAGCACTGTTGTGTGTTATTAAAAGGAATCCAGAGCCGTATCAAGAGTCACGAGTATTTGAAAGACAAGGTTTCCACTCTTGCGACTCACTCTGAAGCCGTATCAGAAGTCTCGAGCCTTTGAAAGACAAGTTTTCCACTTATGTGACTTCCTGAAAGAGTTACTAGTTTCTACCTGAGCAGTCGGCCAGGAGCCTATCTGAAACATTTTTTGAAAAATGCGCTCCCACGCTCCCGCTTCCCGCTCCCGCTCCCGCTTCGCTCCCACGCTTCAGCAACACTGGTTGGCCACTTACTAGGAAATCTATGACACTCACCAAGGTGAAACACGGTCAAAAGAATAATTTCCAAGAAGAAATTCTATAATCAAAATCATTTCAAATACAACATAATATTAGGGTGATTACCTACCACAATACCTCACTTGTACCAAATGGAGCAAGACCCATATCCCTTCCAGAAGCTAGCTGGTATGGTGGATGTGCTGAAAATGGATCAAAATGTGGTGATAGAGCGGGATTCCATATGTGCAAGTGGATATTGTTGGTCATGTGGTATCTCAGCACTCCATATCTACAACTTGAGGGCCTCGAGACATCATCTCCTTAGTGATCCCAAAAAAGGGGATAACACAGTGCTCTAGTGAATTTTTTCCAGAGAAATAACCTGAACATGAAGATGATCTTGAGAAACAAACTCAAATCACAAGTTTCATTCCTTTCCACCAGCACGATTACCAAGAGTGCGTGGTACTTGGACAGTGGTGCATCACATCACATGATAGAATAACAAGAATTATTCAGCAGTCTAACTGAGAAGGACTCAAGGACCCATGTGGATCTTGGTGATGATGCCAAGTATGTAGTGAAAAGGGTGAGGGAACTATCTTTTTCCAGCTTGAGTTAGGTATTTTGTTTGAATCTCAGGATGTGTTATATGTACAAGGACCAAGGAAGAATTTTCTCTCGATCTCAGCTATGGAGGACAGGGTTTTTTCATTCTATTTCATGAAGGGAAAGTACTCATACATAAAAATGGAGCTATCCCTGACACGGTAGTGAGCATTTTGGTTAGAAAGGGAAATATATACAGGTTGTAGGGAAAGCCTATTCAAGACTTGGTACATGACAGTGAAAACCTATGTGATTTATTGTAATTTTTAAACATATCAAGTAAATAAATGCATACATGTTCTTAAGCAAAACATAAATTTATCAATGGTCCATACACATAGTACACATAGATTTATGTTGGAAACCCTTAACCGAGAGAAAACCAACATTCCTTGGTGTCACACCTATCAACTCTTCATTGTATTAATTTCAAAATTTTCAATATAATATATACAATATTTTAGGTATTCTTCAACTACCAAAACCCTAATGCCTTAATCCAGGATTAATTTAGAAAACTTCTAAAAATAGCGAAAAATGCTAAAATAGAAAAAATTGTCTAAAAACAATTTGGGGCGCTGCCCAAACACTTCGTGTATCCAGGGGAGGGAAATATTATTCCCCCCCTTAGGTAGTTCCTGACGCACACATACACCACTACTAGGGAAGGATCATCAAACACGGTCATCAAATCTGATGTACTCCCACACACACATGCAAAGAATATAACACCTACCCAACATTCTCCCACTTGTTGTTTTCTTTGTATATAGGGAGTCACATAATTACATAGGTAGAAATATAGGGTAGTAATTACCATTGTTTCTCTACACTAGGAGAACTTCTCGATGCTCACATACTTTGTCAATGAATCTGCAACATTCTTCAAAGTGTTAACCTTCTCCAAGAACACCTTCTTGTCTTCAACCATGTCTCTCACAAATTGATATTGGAAATCAATATGTTTTGTATTGGAATGATAAGTTGGATTCTTAGCCAAGAATATTTCTCTTTGGTTGTTGCAATATAATATTACTTCTTGTTGTGCCAACCCAATACCTGAACACAATCTTTGTAACCATACTACTTCCTTTCATGCATGAGTGGTTTCCATATATTCAACTTCTGTAGTTGAGAGTTCCACTACCACTTGAATTTTACTCATCCAACTGATTGCTCCTCCAAATAGGTTAAACACATACCCACTTGTAGATCTTCTGCGATCTAGATATCCAACCCAGTCTACATCAACAAACCCATGTATGTCCAACACTTTTTCCAATCCTGGTCTTCCTTGGCATCATAATCCATAATTAGAGATGCCACACAAATACCTGAAAACCCTCTTTATTGTTACCCAATGCTCCTTCCCTATTTTTGATATATACCTACTCAAAACTCCCATTGCATGTGCAATTTTTGGTATAATACAGAACATTGCATACATGAAGCTCCCAACCACACTAGCATATGGAAAATGGGACATGTCCTCTTCCTCTTCCTCTTCCTCTTCCTATGTCTTGGGACATTGATCTACAAATAACCTTACACCTACAGGAGTAGGAACCTTGACTGGTTTACTTTTCTTCATTTTAAACCTATGTAATATCGTCTCAACATATTTTCTCTTATTCAACTAGAGTTTATTGTTTGCACGATCTCTTTTAATCTCCATTCCTAAAATGAAGTTAGCAGCACCGGGATACTTCATGTCAAATTTGGAGGATAGTTGTGATTTCACCTCCTTGATAACATCCATGTTATTTACTACCAATAACATGTCATCGACATATAACACTACATAAATGAAGTGATTACCAACCTTCTTTGAATATACACATTGAGCAACCCTGCTTCTCACAAATCCCAATCCAAGGATGAATGTGTCAAAATTTTGGTACCACATCCTAGGTGATTGCTTCAGACCATATAGTGAATTCTTTAGATTATAGACCAAATCTTTCTTTCCCTTCACTGCAAAGCCTTTTGGCTACTTCATGTATATTTCTTCTTCCAAATCCCCATGTAGGAATGTCATCTTCACATCCATCTGTTCTACTTCAAAATAAAAAGCAGCAACAATAGATAAAAGAAATATAATAGAAGTTAACATGGAAACATAAGAAAAAATATTACCAAAGTCAATTCTCTCTACCTAGGAATAACCTTTTTCTATTAACCGAGCTTTGTATTTCCCCACTTTTCCTTATGCATTAAACTTTTTCTTAAACACCCATTTGTTTCCAATGGCCTTTCTTCTAGCTGGAAAGTCAACTAGATCCCATGCCTAATTCTTATCCAAGGCATCCATCTATTCAACTATGGTATTCTTCCATAGTTTACTGTCCTCTGAATTCACTACTTCCCTGACAGTTCTGGGGTCATCATTAGTGATAGATAAAGAAAAATTAGTATGAAAATCAGGTGGACTATACCTTTGTAGTTGCCTTCTTTCCCTCATTGATCTCCTCAATGAGGTTCTTCTTCTTATTATTCATCTTCTTTCATTGATACGGATTTTGTATCATCCAACTCAAACTTTCTTTTCTCAGGTTCTTCTTGCATTGGTAGGAATTTTTGTTTGGGAACATCTTTAACCTCTCTAAAAACAATGTCTCGACTATACACAATTTTCTTATTTTATGGGTTCCAAATATTATAACCTTTCATACCATCTTTATAACCAATAAAGATACACTTTTCAGCTTTATTATCTAGCTTAAACCTATTTTCCTTTGGAACATGTATATAAGCATCACAACCAAACACTTTGAGATGTTCAAGAGAGGGTCTCTTACCAATCCATACCTCATGCAATTTTTTTTCCATTAGAGTTGATGAGGGTGATCTATTTACCATGTAACTATTAGATTTGGTATCTTAGGGGTACCTTTGCATTGGAGACACTCAACACGTGGAAGTGATCGAGCATATTTCTCCCTAGTGACTTTATAATGTGTTTTTATAAAGTGACTTTATAAAACGATTTTATAAAGTTAAGTTGAGCTTTTATTTTTTTTAATGTGTAAAAAGTGACTTTATGAGGTCGTGGGTCACTTTAGTGACTTAAGTGACCTCCATGAATGATTAAGTCATGACTGTTGATCTCATGAGGGCAAGATCTAATCTTAATGTGTAAAAAGTGACTTTATGAGGTCGTGGGTCACTTTAGTGACTTAGGTGACCTCCATGAATGATTAAGTCATGACCGTTGATCTCATGAGGAAAATTTTTTATCTTGACCATCAATCTCATTGGAAGACTAGGGGTTAGGGAAGTTACGTTTTGAAAATTCATAAGGGTAGCATTAGTGGAGAAGGGGGACACACACTTTGAGTATACCTTGGAGGGAATGTGAAGAGGCACATTTTCCAAGAGAATTTTTTGAGCTTGGAGGGAAAGAGAGGCAACAAGGGAGATTTGAATGCATCCCTAGGGTGAGTGTAATGTCCCCCACCTCTTGATGAAGAGGGATGCAAGTGTGTATAAGGACAGAAACAAACTCTACGGCTACCCTTGATCCACTCTACAATCACCCTTGACCATCACCCCAGATCAACTCTACCGTCACCCTTTCTCGCCCTGTATTTCCCTTTCTCCTTTTACTTCAAGGTTATGCACCCGATTCAATTTATGATACGCGACATCATCACTGACTGTGCTTCCACGGCCTTTTCTGATCTGAAGGAAGAGGGATGGACCGAAATGGATGATTGGTGGCCGACCCACTCACACGCTACCGACCACCCACTTTTTTGGCCTTGGCCATAGCCAACCTACTATAGTAAGAAGGAAGAAGAGGGTAATTGAATTGCAATTTTCTGCTTCGTGTTGGGATTTCCCTCGTTCCCTTTAAGGTTCATCGCCTGCCTGTGCTGGGGGGGCATTTCCAAATAGAGTGATTCTGGATGGAAGGAGTGAGAGATCACCCACTCCGAAAAGGGAGTAAGAGGGGCCAAAAGGAGAAAATTGACCTTATATTAGATAAGAGGGGGTATATAAAAAGGGGGTTGAGGACCAATCAACCAATGCCCTTGACCTTAGTCGCCTTTGATTGGATTGAATTGATTTCCCTTGACCTGAGCCTTCCTTTCTGCGATACCCTTTTTCATAAATTGTAATGTTCTTGACTTGGCTAGTCTAGGATACACTGCTAATCTGATGTGTAATGTCCCCCACCTCTTGATGAAGAGGGTTCGAGAGACTTAGTAGTCTAGCTTTCCCCACTAGACTATAGTCTCAGGCATATTGGAGACAAAGTCAACCAGAAAACATATTATTCTAAAGTTAAGTTGACTTTGTGTGAAAAGGGTAACTCAATGAAGGAAAAGAAAAGATGAGTTAGGTTAAGAGTTAACCCTAGGGGTTAACTAACTCAACAGAGGAATAGATTGGAGCTATAAAGCAAAGGGCAGGGTGCACTCCTTATTCATTCTGGATTATTATCTTATTTGCATTGGAGCTCTTGAGCGCAATCATTTTTTATGGTTTTGAGTCTAAAAACCTAGAGATCAACTTGGTGGTGAAAGATCTCACCTTTCTTGATCCAGGCTTGGTCCCATAGGTGAAATAATCCTCCCACACCATTCTATAGTGTTGCAGGTTGGTTCTACATGCATTTACCAAGCTAGGTCGCAACCCAGGGGAGTTTCCATCTAGGGGGGGCACCATCTTGGAGGTTTTAGTGCGATATGGAGGAAGCATGAGGCATTCAAAGAAAGTAACACCTGGGTTCTCTTTAGAGGGTCCATGGAATCATTCCTAGTCTATTCTGGAGGAGTTTATCCTAGTAGTTTATTTATGTGAGCTTGCCACAAATTGAAGAGGAAGAGGGAGCTTTGCAGAACGGGATTTTCAGTGTTTGGAGGCTCAAATCTTCATAGTTTGTCTTGAGACTTCAGCATCATGGTAGCAGTGGTCCTATATATGATCTGACGGAGTTTGGTGGCATTTGGAGGTTCCTATAGGGTAGAACGTACCCTCTTTGACTTTATCAAACCAGGGAGGAAGCAATCCAGTTTAGGGATTTCCTATTTGGAAGAGCAACATTGCTCAGATCAACTTGAGGTTGGATCCAGAGGTTTCTATCATCCCGATCTACATTCTAGGTGAGTTTTGAAGGATTTGGAGGTTAGGAGAGGATAGGCTGAAACTTGAGGGTTTGGCAGCATCCAGAGCAGGGTGTAACTTATCCAGTTGGGGAGGTTTGACAATGCATTGGTTAGGTTCTTCTATATTCAGCCAGATATTCTTGTTGGTTTCCTTTGGAGGCTTGGATCTCTTCTCTTATAGCCTTTGGGAGGCATTCATCTTGTATTGTTCTTCTTATTGTATTGGCTAGC